>JAQIHN010000049.1:144577-411580 GCA_027917425.1 Gastrophryne carolinensis | reverse complement strand
TCTGGGGGCAGCAGCAGGACACACAGTACTTACCTAACACGCCGGTTGGTTCGGATACGGCCACCAGAACGGGCTCTGTGGCTTGGTGGCCCCGCCTCCAGCCGCTGCCCCCGGTGGTGGTGCTGGGGATAAACTCTTTCCTGCGGAAGCGGCCGGTCAGCAGCCGCCATAGGCTGGGCTTGTCTTTGTTCTCCGGCGGCTCGGCGGTTGGTAGGTCCTTGTGGGAGGAGTCAGCGAGCAGCCAGTAGGAGTCAGCCTCGCTGCGGCTCCGCCCCTTGGCGTCCTGCGGAGGGTCCGCGGCGCGGCGCATCCTGAAGCTGCAGCTCTTCCTCAGGGAAGGTAAGTCCTTCTTCTGGTCCTTGCGGCCGAACACGTTCCAGCGCTGGCTGCTGAAGAGGGCGGAGCCTCGCAGGAAGCCCGAGCTGCGGCTGGGGAAGCCCGTCCCCGGCTCGCCCCCGCTCAGCCGCTTCAGGTCCAGGACGCTCATGCTGAGGGGTCGGGGGGACTCCGCGGGCTCACCTTTCTTCCCCAGCCGCAGGAGCTCCAGCAGGCCTCCCAGTGCTCCGGCCCCAGGGGCCGCCTTGGGCCCCGGGGTGCCGCTCCCCACCGAGCAGAGGCTCCTGGGCCTGCGCTGCTGCTGCTTGGCTGCATGGAGGGCGGCCTGGACCGCGGGGGTGACATCGGGCTTCACGGCTGCATCGGGCTTCACGGCGGCCATCTTCTCCCGGGGACCGGCATGCCGCAGCGACCCTACGGCCCCGAGCTCATTCCTGCCCCCGACCCAGAGCCGCGCGCACCCGCTGCCGAGAGACGCCGCCGCCGCGCTGACAGCAGACGGGAGGGGAGGCACCTCGCCCCAGGAACAGCGAGTCCCGGCACGCCCGATACACGCCGACTGACGCCCAGAGAAGCCTGGTGAAGAGCACCTGTCTGCACAGAGCCCGATCTATAACTAATGACTCACCTGCACAGAGCCCGATCTATAACTAATACTCACCTGCACAGAGCCCGATACACGCCGACTGACGCCCAGAGAAGCCTGGTGAAGAGCACCTGTCTGCACAGAGCCCGATCTATAACTAATACTCACCTGCACAGAGCCCGATACACACCGACTGACGCCCAGAGAAGCCTGGTGAAGAGCACCTGTCTGCACAGAGCCCGATCTATAACTAATACTCACCTGCACAGAGCCCGATCTATAACTAATACTCACCTGCACAGAGCCCGATCTATAACTAATACTCACCTGCACTGAGCCCGATCTATAACTAATACTCACCTGCACAGAGCCCGATCTATAACTAATACTCACCTGCACAGAGCCCGATACACGCCGACTGACGCCCAGAGAAGCCTGGTGAAGAGCACCTGTCTGCACAGAGCCCGATCTATAACTAATACTCACCTGCACAGAGCCCGATACACGCCGACTGACGCCCAGAGAAGCCTGGTGAAGTGCACCTGTCTGCACAGAGCCCGACCTATAACTAATACTCACCTGCACAGAGCCCTATCTATAACTAGTACTCACCTGCACAGAGAGACCCGATCTATAACTAATACTCACCTGCACAGAGCCCGATCTATAACTAATACTCACCTGCACAGAGCCCGATACACGCCGACTGACGCCCAGAGAAGCCTGGTGAAGAGCACCTGTCTGCACAGAGCCCGATCTATAACTAATACTCACCTGCACAGAGCCCGATACACACCGACTGACGCCCAGAGAAGCCTGGTGAAGAGCACCTGTCTGCACAGAGCCCGATCTATAACTAATACTCACCTGCACAGAGCCCGATCTATAACTAATACTCACCTGCACAGAGCCCGATCTATAACTAATACTCACCTGCACTGAGCCCGATCTATAACTAATACTCACCTGCACAGAGCCCGATCTATAACTAATACTCACCTGCACAGAGCCCGATACACGCCGACTGACGCCCAGAGAAGCCTGGTGAAGAGCACCTGTCTGCACAGAGCCCGATCTATAACTAATACTCACCTGCACAGAGCCCGATACACGCCGACTGACGCCCAGAGAAGCCTGGTGAAGAGCACCTGTCTGCACAGAGCCCGACCTATAACTAATACTCACCTGCACAGAGCCCTATCTATAACTAGTACTCACCTGCACAGAGAGACCCGATCTATAACTAATACTCACCTGCACAGAGCCCTATCTATAACTAGTACTCACCTGCACAGAGAGACCCGATCTATAACTAATACTCAACTGCACAGAGCCCGATCTATAACTAATATTCACCTGCACAGAGAGGCCCGATCTATAACTAATACTCACCTGCACAGAGCCCGATCTATAACTAATACTCACCTGCACAGAGCCCGATCTATAACTAATACTCACCTGCACAGAGAGGCCCGATCTATAACTAGTACTCACCTGCACAGAGCCCGATCTATAACTAGTACTCACCTGCACAGAGAGGCCCGATCTATAACTAATACTCACCTGCACAGAGCCCGATCTATAACTAGTACTCACCTGCACAGAGAGGCCCGATCTATAACTAGTACTCACCTGCACAGAGCCCGATCTATAACTAGTACTCACCTGCACAGAGCCCGATCTATAACTAATACTCACCTGCACAGAGCCCGATCTATAACTAGTACTCACCTGCACAGAGCCCGATCTATAACTAATACTCACCTGCACAGAGAGACCCGATCTATAAGTAATACTCACCTGCACAGAGCCCGATCTATAACTAATACTCACCTGCACAGAGAGGCCCGATCTATAACTAATACTCACCTGCACAGAGCCCGATCTATAACTAATATTCACCTGCACAGAGAGGCCCGATCTATAAGTAATACTCACCTGCACAGAGCCCGATCTATAACTAATACTCACCTGCACAGAGAGACCCGATCTATAAGTAATACTCACCTGCACAGAGAGACCCGATCTATAAGTAATACTCACCTGCACAGAGCCCGATCTATAACTAATACTCACCTGCACAGAGAGACCCGATCTATAAGTAATACTCACCTGCACAGAGCCCGATCTATAACTAATACTCACCTGCACAGAGCCCGATCTATAACTAGTACTCACCTGCACAGAGAGGCCCGATCTATAACTAGTACTCACCTGCACAGAGAGGCCCGATCTATAACTAATACTCACCTGCACAGAGCCCGATCTATAACTAGTACTCACCTGCACAGAGAGGCCCGATCTATAACTAATACTCACCTGCACAGAGCCCGATCTATAACTAGTACTCACCTGCACAGAGAGGCCCGATCTATAACTAATACTCACCTGCACAGAGAGGCCCCGATCTATAACTAGTACTCACCTGCACAGAGAGGCCCGATCTATAACTAATACTCACCTGCACAGAGCCCGATCTATAACTAATACTCACCTGCACATAGCCCGATCTATAAGTAATACTCACCTACCCAGAGAGGTCTGGTGAAGAGCACCTGTCTGCCTGTCCACAGCCCAATCCCTAACACATACTCACCTAACCACTGCCCTTCTGTACCCCAACACCGAACCTGGTCTGTCTGTGCTCCTTATTGGTCTGCAGAGTCATGTCATGTTTGCTGATTGGCGGAGCAATGTCACGTGACCCCCCCCACCCCCCCCCCCCCCCCCGCTCACTGAGGCAGGTAATTAGCAATATTTAGGTTGCAGGGTTCCTGCCACACGGGATCCCTCACACCAGGCGCCGGGTGACAAGAGGCCCCGCCCCCGACAACGATGCAGCCGGCGAAACGCGATGAGTCACATAATTACCACATGTCAGGAGATCAGTGAGGAGGAGGCAGCCAGAGAGCGGGAGCGAGCTGCACCCCGAGGGTGGGGGGGGGGGGTCTGTACAACTGGGGCCCTCCCTGGGCTTCTCCTCTAGGATGGTCAGTGACCCTCCCTGGGCTTCTCCTCTAGGATGGTCAGTGGCCCTCCCTGGGCTTCTCCTCTAGGATGGTCAGTGGCCCTCCCTGGGCTTCTCCTCTAGGATGGTCAGTGGCCCTCCCTGGGCTTCTCCTCTAGGATGGTCAGTGGCCCTCCCTGGGCTTCTCCTCTAGGATGGTCAGTGGCCCTCCCTGGGCTTCTCCTCTAGGATGGTCAGTGGCCCTCCCTGGGCTTCTCCTCTAGGATGGTCAGTGGCCCTCCCTGGGCTTCTCCTCTAGGATGGTCAGTGGCCCTGCCTGGGCTTCTCCTCTAGGATGGTCAGTGGCCCTGCCTGGGCTTCTCCTCTAGGATGGTCAGTGGCCCTGCCTGGGCTTCTCCTCTAGGATGGTCAGTGGCCCTCCCTGGGCTTCTCCTCTAGGATGGTCAGTGGCCCTCCCTGGGCTTCTCCTCTAGGATGGTCAGTGGCCCTCCCTGGGCTTCTCCTCTAGGATGGTCAGTGGCCCTCCCTGGGCTTCTCCTCTAGGATGGTCAGTGGCCCTCCCTGGGCTTCTCCTCTAGGATGGTCAGTGGCCCTCCCTGGGCTTCTCCTCTAGGATAGTCAGTGGCCCTCCCTGGGCTTCTCCTCTAGGATGGTCAGTGGTCCCCCTGGGCTTCTCCTCTAGGATGGTCAGTGGTCCCCCTGGGCTTCTCCTCTAGGATGGTCAGTGGCCCTCCCTGGGCTTCTCCTCTAGGATGGTCAGTGGCCCTCCCTGGGCTTCTCCTCTAGGATGGTCAGTGGCCCTCCCTGGGCTTCTCCTCTAGGATGGTCAGTGGCCCTCCCTGGGCTTCTCCTCTAGGATGGTCAGTGGCCCTCCCTGGGCTTCTCCTCTAGGATGGTCAGTGGCCCTCCCTGGGCTTCTCCTCTAGGATGGTCAGTGGCCCTCCCTGGGCTTCTCCTCTAGGATGGTCAGTGGCCCTCCCTGGGCTTCTCCTCTAGGATGGTCAGTGGCCCTCCCTGGGCTTCTCCTCTAGGATGGTCAGTGGCCCTCCCTGGGCTTCTCCTCTAGGATGGTCAGTGGCCCTCCCTGGGCTTCTCCTCTAGGATGGTCAGTGGCCCTCCCTGGGCTTCTCCTCTAGGATGGTCAGTGCTCCTCCCTGGGCTTCTCCTCTAGGATGGTCAGTGGTCCTCCCTGGGCTTCTCCTCTAGGATGGTCAGTGCTCCACCCTGGGCTTCTCCTCTAGGATGGTCAGTGGCCCTCCCTGGGCTTCTCCTCTAGGATGGTCAGTGGCCCTCCCTGGGCTTCTCCTCTAGGATGGTCAGTGGTCCCCTCCCTGGGCTTCTCCTCTAGGATGGTCAATGCTCCTCCCTGGGCTTCTCCTCTAGGATGGTCAGTGGCCCTCCCTGGGCTTCTCCTCTAGGATGGTCAGTGGCCCTCCCTGGGCTTCTCCTCTAGGATGGTCAGTGGCCCTGCCTGGGCTTCTCCTCTAGGATGGTCAGTGGCCCTGCCTGGGCTTCTCCTCTAGGATGGTCAGTGGCCCTCCCTGGGCTTCTCCTCTAGGATGGTCAGTGGCCCTCCCTGGGCTTCTCCTCTAGGATGGTCAGTGGCCCTCCCTGGGCTTCTCCTCTAGGATGGTCAGTGGCCCTCCCTGGGCTTCTCCTCTAGGATGGTCAGTGGCCCTCCCTGGGCTTCTCCTCTAGGATGGTCAGTGGCCCTCCCTGGGCTTCTCCTCTAGGATGGTCAGTGGCCCTCCCTGGGCTTCTCCTCTAGGATGGTCAGTGGCCCTCCCTGGGCTTCTCCTCTAGGATGGTCAGTGGTCCCCCTGGGCTTCTCCTCTAGGATGGTCAGTGGCCCTCCCTGGGCTTCTCCTCTAGGATGGTCAGTGGCCCTCCCTGGGCTTCTCCTCTAGGATGGTCAGTGGCCCTCCCTGGGCTTCTCCTCTAGGATGGTCAGTGGCCCTCCCTGGGCTTCTCCTCTAGGATGGTCAGTGGTCCCCCTGGGCTTCTCCTCTAGGATGGTCAGTGGCCCTCCCTGGGCTTCTCCTCTAGGATGGTCAGTGGCCCTCCCTGGGCTTCTCCTCTAGGATGGTCAGTGCTCCTCCCTGGGCTTCTCCTCTAGGATGGTCAGTGGCCCTCCCTGGGCTTCTCCTCTAGGATGGTCAGTGGCCCTCCCTGGGCTTCTCCTCTAGGATGGTCAGTGGTCCTCCCTGGGCTTCTCCTCTAGGATGGTCAGTGGTCCTCCCTGGGCTTCTCCTCTAGGATGGTCAGTGGTCCTCCCTGGGTTTCTCCTCTAGGATGGTCAGTGGTCCACCCTGGCTTCTCCTCTAGGATGGTCAGTGGTCCACCCTGGGCTTTTCCTCTAGGATGGTCAGTGGTCCACCCTGGGCTTCTCCTCTAGGATGGTCAGTGGCCCTCCCTGGGCTTCTCCTCTAGGATGGTCAGTGGCCCTCCCTGGGCTTCTCCTCTAGGATGGTCAGTGGCCCTCCCTGGGCTTCTCCTCTAGGATGGTCAGTGGCCCTCCCTGGGCTTCTCCTCTAGGATGGTCAGTGGTCCTCCCTGGGCTTCTCCTCTAGGATGGTCAGTGGTCCACCCTGGGCTTCTCCTCTAGGATGGTCAGTGGCCCTCCCTGGGCTTCTCCTCTAGGATGGTCAGTGCTCCTCCCTGGGCTTCTCCTCTAGGATGGTCAGTGGCCCTCCCTGGGCTTCTCCTCTAGGATGGTCAGTGGTCCTCCATGAGCTTCTCCTCTAGGATGGTCAGTGGCCCTCCCTGGGCTTCTCCTCTAGGATGGTCAGTGGCCCTCCCTGGGCTTCTCCTCTAGGATGGTAAGTGGCCCTCCCTGGGCTTCTCCTCTAGGATGGTCAGTGGCCCTCCCTGGGCTTCTCCTCTAGGATGGTCAGTGACCATCCCTGGGCTTCTCCTCTAGGATGGTCAGTGGCCCTCCCTGGGCTTCTCCTCTAGGATGGTCAGTGGCCCTCCCTGGGCTTCTCCTCTAGGATGGTCAGTGGCCCTCCCTGGGCTTCTCCTCTAGGATGGTCAGTGGCCCTCCCTGGGCTTCTCCTCTAGGATGGTCAGTGGCCCTCCCTGGGCTTCTCCTCTAGGATGGTCAGTGGCCCTCCCTGGGCTTCTCCTCTAGGATGGTCAGTGGCCCTCCCTGGGCTTCTCCTCTAGGATGGTCAGTGGCCCTCCCTGGGCTTCTCCTCTAGGATGGTCAGTGGCCCTCCCTGGGCTTCTCCTCTAGGATGGTCAGTGGCCCTCCCTGGGCTTCTCCTCTAGGATGGTCAGTGGCCCTCCCTGGGCTTCTCCTCTAGGATGGTCAGTGGCCCTCCCTGGGCTTCTCCTCTAGGATGGTCAGTGGCCCTCCCTGGGCTTCTCCTCTAGGATGGTCAGTGGCCCTCCCTGGGCTTCTCCTCTAGGATGGTCAGTGGCCCTCCCTGGGCTTCTCCTCTAGGATGGTCAGTGGCCCTCCCTGGGCTTCTCCTCTAGGATGGTCAGTGGCCCTCCCTGGGCTTCTCCTCTAGGATGGTCAGTGGCCCTCCCTGGGCTTCTCCTCTAGGATGGTCAGTGGCCCTCCCTGGGCTTCTCCTCTAGGATGGTCAGTGGCCCTCCCTGGGCTTCTCCTCTAGGATGGTCAGTGGCCCTCCCTGGGCTTCTCCTCTAGGATGGTCAGTGGCCCTCCCTGGGCTTCTCCTCTAGGATGGTCAGTGGCCCTCCCTGGGCTTCTCCTCTAGGATGGTCAGTGGTCCTCCATGGGCTTCTCCTCTAGGATGGTCAGTGGCCCTCCATGGGCTTCTCCTCTAGGATGGTCAGTGGCCCTCCCTGGGCTTCTCCTCTAGGATGGTCAGTGGCCCTCCCTGGGCTTATCCTCTAGGATGGTCAGTGGCCCTCCCTGGGCTTCTCCTCTAGGATGGTCAGTGGCCCTCCCTGGGCTTCTCCTCTAGGATGGTCAGTGGCCCTCCCTGGGCTTCTCCTCTAGGATGGTCAGTGGCCCTCCCTGGGCTTCTCCTCTAGGATGGTCAGTGGCCCTCCCTGGGCTTCTCCTCTAGGATGGTCAGTGGCCCTCCCTGGGCTTCTCCTCTAGGATGGTCAGTGGCCCTCCCTGGGCTTCTCCTCTAGGATGGTCAGTGGCCCTCCCTGGGCTTCTCCTCTAGGATGGTCAGTGGCCCTCCCTGGGCTTCTCCTCTAGGATGGTCAGTGGCCATCCCTGGGCTTCTCCTCTAGGATGGTCAGTGGTCCTCCATGGGCTTCTCCTCTAGGATGGTCAGTGGCCCTCCCTGGGCTTCTCCTCTAGGATGGTCAGTGGCCCTCCCTGGGCTTCTCCTCTAGGATGGTCAGTGGCCCTCCTTGGGCTTCTCCTCTAGGATGGTCAGTGACCCTCCCTGGGCTTCTCCTCTAGGATGGTCAGTGACCCTCCCTGGGCTTCTCCTCTAGGATGGTCAGTGGCCCTCCCTGGGCTTCTCCTCTAGGATGGTCAGTGGCCCTTCCTGGGCTTCTCCTCTAGGATGGTCAGTGGCCCTCCCTGGGCTTCTCCTCTAGGATGGTCAGTGGCCCTCCCTGGGCTTCTCCTCTAGGATGGTCAGTGCTCCTCCCTGGGCTTCTCCTCTAGGATGGTCAGTGGTCCCCTTGGGCTTCTCCTCTAGGATGGTCAGTGGTCCTCCATGGGCTTCTCCTCTAGGATGGTCAGTGGCCCTCCCTGGGCTTCTCCTCTAGGATGGTCAGTGGCCCTCCCTGGGCTTCTCCTCTAGGATGGTCAGTGGCCCTCCCTGGGCTTCTCCTCTAGGATGGTCAGTGGCCCTCCCTGGGCTTCTCCTCTAGGATGGTCAGTGGCCCTCTCTGGGCTTCTCCTCTAGGATGGTCAGTGGCCCTCTCTGGGCTTCTCCTCTAGGATGGTCAGTGGCCCTCCCTGGGCTTCTCCTCTAGGATGGTCAGTGGCCCTCCCTGGGCTTCTCCTCTAGGATGGTCAGTGGCCCTCCCTGGGCTTCTCCTCTAGGATGGTCAGTGATCCAGCGACAGTAGTAGGCGGGGTTGGGGGGAGGTCTAGCAGTAGTGGGTGGGGCCAGCACAGGTAAGGGGAGCCCTGGCAGTAGTAGGCGGGGTTGGGGCAGGTGTAGCAGTAGTGGGCGGGGCCAGTACAGGTAAGGCGAGCCCTGGTAGTAGTAGGAGGGGTTGGGGGAAGGTCTAGCAGTAGTGGGCGGGGCCAGCACAGGTAAGGGGAGCCCTGACAGTAGTAGGCAGGGTTGGGGGCAGGTCTAGCAGTAGTGGGCGGGGCCAGCACAGGTAAGGGGATCCCTGACAGTAGTAGGCAGGGTTGGGGGCAGGTCTAGCAGTAGTGGGCGGGGCCAGCACAGGTAAGGGGAGCCCTGGCAGTAGTAGGAAAAGTTGGGGGCAGGTCTAGCAGTAGTGGGCGGGGCCAGCACAGGTAAGGGGAGTCCTGGCAGTAGTAGGCGGGGTTGGGGCAGGTCTAGCAGTAGTGGGCGGGGCCAGCACAGGTAAGGGGAGCCCTGGCAGTAGTAGGAGGGGTTGGGGCAGGTGTAGCAGTAGTGGGCGGGGCCAGCACAGGTAAGGGGAGCCCTGGCAGTAGTAGGCGGGGTTGGGGGCAGGTGTAGCAGTAGTGGGCGGGGCCAGCACAGGTAAGGGGAGCCCTGGCAGTAGTAGGAGGGGTTGGGGCAGGTCTAGCAGTAGTGGGCGGGGCCAGCACAGGTAAGGGGAGCCCTGGCGGGAGTAGGCGGGGTTGGGGGAAGGTCTAGCAGTAGTGGGCGGGGCCAGTACAGGTAAGGGGAGCCCTGGCAGTAGTAGGAGGAGTTGGGGGCAGGTCTAGCAGCAGTGGGCGGGGCCAGCACAGGTAAGGGGAGCCCTGGCAGCAGTAGGCGGGGTTGGGGCAGGTCTAGCAGTAGTGGGCGGGGCCAGCACAGGTAAGGGAAGCCCTGGTAGTAGTAGGCGGGGTTGGGGCAGGTCTAGCAGTAGTGGGTGGGGCCAGCACAGGTAAGGGAAGCCCTGGTAGTAGTAGGCGGGGTTGGGGGCAGGTCTAGCAGTAGTGGGCGGGGCCAGCACAGGTAAGGGGAGACCTGGCAGTAGTAGGAGGGGTTGGGGCAGGTGTAGCAGTAGTGGGTGGGGCCAGTACAGGTAAGGGAAGCCCTGGCAGTAGTAGGCGGGGTTGGGGGCAGGTGTAGCAGTAGTGGGCGGGGCCAGCACAGGTAAGGGGAGCCCTGGCAGTAGTAGGCGGGGTTGGGGCAGGTGTAGCAGTAGTGGGCGGGGCCAGCACAGGTAAGGGGAGCCCTGGCAGTAGTAGGAGGGGTTGGGGCAGGTGTAGCAGTAGTGGGCGGGGCCAGCACAGGTAAGGGGAGCTCTGGCAGTAGTAGGCGGGGTTGGGGCAGGTGTAGCAGTAGTGGGCGGGGCCAGCACAGGTAAGGGGAGCCCTGGCAGCAGTAGGCGGGGTTGGGGCAGGTGTAGCAGTAGTGGGCGGGGCCAGCACAGGTAAGGGAAGCCCTGGCAGTAGTAGGCGGGGTTGGGGGCAGGTCTAGCAGTAGTGGGCGGGGCCAGCACAGGTAAGGGGAGCTCTGGCAGTAGTAGGAGGGGTTGGGGCAGGTCTAGCAGTAGTGGGCGGGGCCAGCACAGGTAAGGGGAGCCCTGGCAGTAGTAGGCGGGGTTGGGGCAGGTGTAGCAGTAGTGGGCGGGGCCAGCACAGGTAAGGGGAGCCCTGGCAGTAGTAGGAGGGGTTGGGGCAGGTGTAGCAGTAGTGGGCGGGGCCAGCACAGGTAAGGGGAGCTCTGGCAGTAGTAGGCGGGGTTGGGGCAGGTGTAGCAGTAGTGGGCGGGGCCAGCACAGGTAAGGGGAGCCCTGGCAGTAGTAGGCGGGGTTGGGGCAGGTGTAGCAGTAGTGGGCGGGGCCAGCACAGGTAAGGGGAGCCCTGGCAGCAGTAGGCGGGGTTGGGGCAGGTGTAGCAGTAGTGGGCGGGGCCAGTACAGGTAAGGGGAGCCCTGGTAGTAGTAGGCGGGGTTGGGGCAGGTCTAGCAGTAGTGGGTGGGGCCAGTACAGGTAAGGGAAGCCCTGGCAGTAGTAGGCGGGGTTGGGGGCAGGTCTAGCAGTAGTGGGCGGGGCCAGCACAGGTAAGGGGAGCCCTGGCAGTAGTAGGAGGGGTTGGGGCAGGTCTAGCAGTAGTGGGCGGGGCCAGCACAGGTAAGGGGAGCCCTGGCAGTAGTAGGCGGGGTTGAGGGAAGGTCTAGCAGTAGTGGGCGGGGCCAGCACAGGTAAGGGGAGCCCTGGCAGTAGTAGGCGGGGTTGGGGCAGGTCTAGCATTAGTGGGCGGGGCCAGCACAGGTAAGGGGAGCCCTGGCAGTAGTAGGAGGGGTTGGGGCAGGTCTAGCAGCAGTGGGCGGGGCCAGCACAGGTAAGGGAAGCCCTGGCAGTAGTAGGCGGGGTTGGGGGGAGGTCTAGCAGTAGTGGGCGGGGCCAGCACAGGTAAGGGGAGCCCTGGCAGTAGTAGGCGGGGTTGGGGCAGGTCTGGCAGTAGTGGGCGGGGCCAGCACAGGTAAGGGGAGCCCTGGCAGTAGTAGGCGGAATTGGGGGAAGGTCTAGCAGCAGTGGGCGGGGCCAGCACAGGTAAGGGGAGCCCTGGCAGTAGTAGGCGGAATTGGGGGAAGGTCTAGCAGTAGTGGGCGGGGCCAGCACAGGTAAGGGGAGCCCTGGCAGTAGTAGGCGGGGTTGGGGCAGGTCTGGCAGTAGTGGGCGGGGCCAGCACAGGTAAGGGGAGCCCTGGCAGTAGTAGGCGGGGTTGGGGGGCAGGTCTGGCAGTAGTGGGCGGGGCCAGCACAGGTAAGGGGGGCCCTGGCAGTAGTAGGCGGGGTTGGGGCAGGTCTGGCAGTAGTGGGCGGGGCCAGCACAGGTAAGGGGAGACCTGGCAGTAGTAGGCGGGGTTGGGGCAGGTCTGGCAGTAGTGGGCGGGGCCAGCACAGGTAAGGGGAGACCTGGCAGTAGTAGGCGGGGTTGGGGCAGGTCTGGCAGTAGTGGGCGGGGCCAGCACAGGTAAGGGGAGACCTGGCAGTAGTAGGCGGGGTTGGGGCAGGTCTGGCAGTAGTGGGCGGGGCCAGCACAGGTAAGGGGAGACCTGGCAGTAGTAGGCGGGGTTGGGGCAGGTCTAGCAGTAGTGGGCGGGGCCAGCACAGGTAAGGGGGGCCCTGGCAGTAGTAGGCGGGGTTGGGGCAGGTCTGGCAGTAGTGGGCGGGGCCAGCACAGGTAAGGGGAGACCTGGCAGTAGTAGGCGGGGTTGGGGCAGGTCTGGCAGTAGTGGGCGGGGCCAGCACAGGTAAGGGGAGACCTGGCAGTAGTAGGCGGGGTTGGGGCAGGTCTAGCAGTAGTGGGCGGGGCCAGCACAGGTAAGGGGAGACCTGGCAGTAGTAGGCGGGGTTGGGGCAGGTCTGGCAGTAGTGGGCGGGGCCAGCACAGGTAAGGGAAGCCCTGGCAGTAGTAGGCGGGGTTGGGGCAGGTGTAGCAGTAGTGGGCGGGGCCAGCACAGGTAAGGGGGCCCTGGCAGTAGTAGGAGGGGTTGGGGGAAGGTCTAGCAGTAGTGGGCGGGGCCAGCACAGGTAAGGGGGGCCCTGGCAGTAGTAGGAGGGGTTGGGGGAAGGTCTAGCAGTAGTGGGCGGGGCCAGCACAGGCAAGGGGAGCCCTGGCAGTAGTAGGCGGGGTTGGGGGGCAGGTCTAGCAGTAGTGGGCGGGGCCGGCACAGGTAAGGGGAGTCCTGGCAGTAGTAGGCAGGGTTGGGGGCAGGTGTAGCAGTAGTGGGCGGGGCCAGCACAGGTAAGGGGAGTCCTGGCAGTAGTAGGAGGGGTTGGGGGTAGGTCTAGCAGTAGTGGGCGGGGCCAGCACAGGTAAGGGGAGCCCTGGCAGTAGTAGGCGGGGTTGGGGGCAGGTGTAGCAGTAGTGGGCGGGGCCAGCACAGGTAAGGGGAGCCCTGGCAGCAGTAGGCGGGGTTGGGGGAAGGTCTAGCAGTAGTGGGCGGGGCCAGCACAGGTAAGGGGATCCCTGACAGTAGTAGGCGGGGTTGGGGGAAGGTCTAGCAGTAGTGGGCGGTGCCAGCACAGGTAAGGGAAGCCCTGGCAGTAGTAGGCGGGGTTGGGGCAGGTCTAGCAGTAGTGGGCGGGGCCAGCACAGGTAAGGGAAGCCCTGGCAGTAGTAGGCGGGGTTGGGGGCAGGTCTAGCAGTAAAGGGCGGGGCCAGCACAGGTAAGGGGAGCCCTGGCAGTAGTAGGTGGGGTTGGGTTGCGTTCGATCAGGGCGTAGATGGCGTAAATATTGGGGGGCACAGTGGTGGGCGGGACTCGGTACAGGTGGGTGGAGCTCGGTACAGGTATATCTCACCTTCTATGAAGATGACGTGCTCCCGGATCTGGTTCTGTAGCGCCAGGTCGTCCACGCGTTCGATGATGTCATAGATGGCGTAGATATTGGGGTGCACAGTGGTAGGCGGGGCTCGGTACAGGTGGGTGGAGCTCGGTACAGGTATATCTCACCTTCTATGGAGATGACGTGCTCCCGGATCCGGTTCTGTAGCGCCAGGTCGTCCACGCGTTCAATGATGTCATAGATATGGGGGTGCACAGTGGTAGGCGGGGCTCGGTACAGGTGGGTGGAGCTCGGTACAGGTGGGTGGAGCTCGGTACAGGTATATCTCACCTTCTATGGAGATGACGTGCTCCCGGATCTGGTTCTGTAGCGCCAGGTCGTCCACGCGTTCGATGATGTCATAGATGGCGTAGATATTGGGGTGCACAGTGGTGGGCGGGGCTCGGTACAGGTGGGCGGGGCTCAGTACAGGTATATCTCACCTTCTATGGAGATGATGTGCTCATGGATCTGGTTCTGTAGCGCCAGGTCGTCCACGCGTTAGATGATGTCATCGATGGCTTAGATATTGGGGTGCACAAAGGTGGGCGGGGCTCAGGGCAGATGGGCGGAGCTCGGTACAGGTGGGCGGGGCTGGGTACAGGTATATCTCACCTTCTATGGAGATGACGTGCTCCCGGATCTGGTTCTGTAGCGCCAGGTCGTCCACGCGTTAGATGATGTCATAGATGGCGTAGATATTGGGGTGCACAGTGGTGGGCGAGGCTCGGGACAGATGGGCGGAGCTCAGTACAGGTGGCCGGGGCTGGGTACAGGTATATCTCACCTTCTATGGAGATGACGTGATCACGGATCTGGTTCTGTAGCGCCAGGTCGTCCACGCGTTAGATGATGTCATCGATGGCGAAGATATTGGGGTGCACAAAGGTGGGCGAGGCTCGGGACAGATGGGCGGAGCTCAGTACAGGTGGCCGGGGCTGGGTACAGGTATATCTCACCTTCTATGGAGATGACGTGATCACGGATCTGGTTCTGTAGCGCCAGGTCGTCCACGCGTTAGATGATGTCATAGATAGCGTAGATATTGGGGTGCACAGTGGTGGGCGAGGCTCGGGACAGATGGGCGGAGCTCAATACAGGTGGGCGGGGCTGGGTACAGGTATATCTCACCTTCTATGGAGATGACGTGATCACGGATCTGGTTCTGTAGCGCCAGGTCGTCCACGCGTTCGATGATGTCATAGATGGCGTAGATATTGGGGTGCACAGTGGTGGGCGGGGCTCGGTACAGGTGGGCAGGGTTCGGGACAGATGGGCGGAGCTTAGTGCAGGTGGGCGGGGCTGGGTACAGGTATATCTCACCTTCTATGGAGATGACGTGATCACGGATCTGGTTCTGTAGCGCCAGGTCGTCCACGCGTTCGATGATGTTATAGATGGCGTAGATATTGGGGTGCACAGTGGTGGGCGGGGCTCAGTACAGGTGGGCGGGGCTCGGGACAGATGGGCGGAGCTCAGTACAGGTATATCTCACCTTCTATGGAGATGACGTGCTCCCGGATCTGGTTCTGTAGCGCCAGGTCGTCCACGCGTTCGATGATGTCATAGATGGCGTAGATATTGGGGTGCACGGACTCGAAGCGCTGGATCTCGGCCCGGATGGCCACCGAGTTGGACAGGACATAAGGGGGGACTCCGGACGCAGGCGGGGCGGCTCCTCCGGGGCCTGAGCTGAATTGGGGGACGGTACCGAACTGCCCGGAACCCGGGGGGCCCCCCGAAACAGACACCTGAGAGGTGAGAGATGACTGGGGGCTCCCTGACAGGCCGGCAGGGGCAAAATTCATGGCGAGGGGCGACCCCGGGGGGTGAGGGGGGGGAAAATAACAGGGGGGACACGGGGTCCGCTCGCTGCCAATCAGAAGCCCCGGACCCGGGTCCCGGGAGCCGCTCTCACCGCAAATAACGGAGCCGATCCCGGGAGCGCGCCTCCCACACACACAGAGCGCGCGCCCGACATCGGAGACGTCACCGCCTACGTCATCAGCGCCGACACTTCCGGTCATTGCGGCGGCTGCTGCTCGCTACCGTGCAGCCGGGAGATCCCGACAGACACCCCCCCCCCCCGTTACCTCAATTACCCCCCCCCCCCGTAATACCCCACCGATACCCATACAACTCCCGATCTTACCCGTAATGCTCCCTAGTTTTTCTCATTACACATAATACCCCATGTTACCCATTGTACCGCACAAACCTGCCCTTTACCTCATAATACCCCCCCATTACCCCTAATAGCCCCCCAACCTTGCCCGTTACCCATAATATCCCCCAGTTACCTATAATACCCCCCTAACCCTGCCCTTTACCCATAATATCCCCCTAATACCCCCCAACCTTGCCCGTTACCCATAATATCCCCCAGTTACCTATGATACCCCCCTAACCCTGCCCTTTACCCATAATATCCCCCCCAACCTTGCCCGTTACCCATAATATCCCCCAGTTACCTATAATACCCCCCTAACCCTGCCCTTTACCCATAATATCCCCCCATTACCCCTAATACCCTCCCAACCTTGCCTGTTACCTATAATATCCCCCTGTTACCCATAATACCCCACTAACCCTGCCCTTTACCTGTAATATCCCCCTGTTACCCATAATACCCCCCAACCCTTCCCTTTACCTATAATATCCCCCTGTTACCCATAATATCCCCCTAACCCTGCCCTTTACCTATAATATCCCCCTGTTACCCATAATATCCCCCTAACCCTGCCCTTTACCTATAATATCCCCCTGTTAACCATAAGATCCCCCTAACCCTGCCCTTTACCTATAATATCCCCCTGTTACCCATAATATCCCCCTAACCCTGCCCTTTACCTATAATATCCCCCTGTTACCCATAATATCCCCCTAACCCTGCCCTTTACCTATAATATCCCCCTTGTTACCCCTAATACCTCCTAACCCTGCCCTTTACTTATAATATCCCCCTGTTACCCATAATACCCCCTAACCCTGCTCTTTACCTATAATATCTGCCTGTTACCCATAATACCCCCTAACCCTGCCCTTTACCTATAATATCCCCCTAACCCAGCCCTTTACCTATAATAACCCCCATGTTACCCATAATACCCCCCAACCCTGCCCTTTACCTATAATATCCCCCTGTTACACATAATATTCCTTTAACCCTTCCCTTTACCTATAATATCCACCTGTTACCCATAATATCCTCCTAACCCTGCCCTTTACTTATAATATCCCCCTTGTTACCCCTAATACCCCCTAACCCTGCCCTTTACTTATAATATCCCCCTTGTTACCCCTAATACCCCCTAACCCTGCCCTTTACCTATAATATCCCCCTGTTACCCATACTATCCCCCTAACCCTGCCCTTTACCTATAATATCCCTCTTGTTACCCCTAATACCCCCTAACCCTGCCCTTACTTATAATATCCCCCTGTTACCCATAATATCCCCCTAACCCTGCCCTTTACCTATAATATCCCCCTTGTTACCCCTAATACCCCCTAACCCTGCCCTTTACTTATAATATCCCCCTGTTACCCATAATTCCCCCCTAACCCTGCCCTTTACCTATAATATCCCCCTGTTACCCATAATACCCCCCTAACCCTGCCCTTTACCTATAATATCCCCCTGTTACCCATAATATCCCCCTAACTCTGCCCTTTACCCATAATATCCCCCTAACCCTGCCCTTTACCCATAATATCCCCCTGTTACCCATAATACCCCCGAACCCTGCCCTTTACCTATAATATCCCCCTGTTACCCATAATATCCCCCTAACTCTGCCTGTTACCCATAATACCCCCTAACCCTGCCCTTTACCTATAATATCCCCCTAACCCAGCCCTTTACCTATAATAACCCCCATGTTACCCATAATACCCCCCAACCCTGCCCTTTACCTATAATATCCCCCTGTTACCCATACTATCCCCCTAACCCTGCCCTTTACCTATAATATCCCCCTGTTACCCCTAATACCCCCTAACCCTGCCCTTTACTTATAATATCCCCCTGTTACCCATACTATCCCCCTAACCCTGCCCTTTACCTATAATATCCCCCTGTTACCCATACTATCCCCCTAACCCTGCCCTTTACCTATAATATCCCCCTGTTACCCATAATACCTCCTAACCCTACTCTTTACCTATAATATCCCCCTGTTACCCATACTATCCCCCTAACCCTGCCCTTTACCTATAATATCCCTCTTGTTACCCCTAATACCCCCTAACCCTGCCCTTTACCTATAATATCCCCCTGTTACCCATAATACCCCCCTAACCCTGCCCTTTACCTATAATATCCCCGTTACCCATAATACCCCCTAACCCTGCCCTTTACTTATAATATCCCCCTGTTACCCATAATACCCCCTAACCCTGCCCTTTACTTATAATATCCCCCTGTTACCCATAATATCCCCCTAACCCTGCCCTTTACCTATAATATCCCCCTTGTTACCCCTAATACCCCCTAACCCTGCCCTTTACTTATAATATCCCCCTGTTACCCATAATTCCCCCCTAACCCTGCCCTTTACCTATAATATCCCCCTGTTACCCATAATACCCCCCTAACCCTGCCCTTTACCTATAATATCCCCCTGTTAGTTACCCATAATATCCCCCTAACTCTGCCCTTTACCCATAATATCCCCCTGTTACCCATAATACCCCCGAACCCTGCCCTTTACTTATAATATCCCCGTTACCCATAATACCCCCTAACCCTGCCCTTTGCCTATAATATCCCCCTGTTACCCATAATACCCCCCTAACCCTGCCCTTTACCTATAATATCCCCCTGTTATCCATAATACCCCCCTAACCCTGCCCTTTACCTATAATATCCCCCTGTTATCCATAATACCCCCTAACCCTGCCCTTTTCCTATAATATCCCCCTGTTACCCATAATACCCCCTAACCCTGCCCTTTACCTATAATATCCCCCTGTTATCCATAATACCCCCCTAACCCTGCCCTTTACCTATAATATCCCCCTGTTATCCATAATACCCCCTGACCCTGCCCTTTTCCTATAATATCCCCCTGTTACCCATAATACCCCCTAACCCTGCCCTTTTCCTATGATATCCCCCTGTTATCCATAATACCCCCTAACCCTGCCCTTTTCCTATAATATCCCCCTGTTACCCATAAAACCCCCCTAACCCTGCCCTTTACCTATAATATCCCCCTGTTATCCATAATACCCCCTAAACCTGCCCTTTTCCTATAATATCCCCCTGTTACCCATAATACCCCCCTAACCCTGCCCTTTACCTATAATATCCCCCCTGTTACCCATAATACCCCCCTAACCCTGCCCTTTTCCTATAATATCCCCCTGTTACCCAAAATATCCCCTAACCCTGCCCCTTACCTATAATTTCCCCCTAACCCTGCCCTTTACCCATAATATCCCCCTGTTACCCATAATACCCCCGAACCCTGCCCTTTACCTATAATATCCCCGTTACCCATAATACCCCCTAACCCTGCCCTTTGCCTATAATACCCCCCTGTTACCCATAATACCCCCTAACCCTGCCCTTTACCTATAATATCCCCCTGTTATCCATAATACCCCCTAACCCTGCCCTTTTCCTATAATATCCCCCTGTTACCCATAATACCCCCCTAACCCTGCCCTTTACCTATAATATCCCCGTTACCCATAATACCCCCCTAACCCTGCCCTATACCTATAATATCCCCCTGTTACCCAAAATATCCCCTAACCCTGCCCCTTACCTATAATATCCCCCTGTTACCCATAATACCCCCCTAACCCTACCCTTTACCTATAATATCCCCCTAACCCTGCCCTTTACCTATAATATCCCCCTGTTACCAATAATACCCCCCTAACCCTGCCCTTTACCTATAATATCCCCCTGTTACCCATAATACCCCCCTAACCCTACCCTTTACCTATAATATCCCCCTGTTACCCATAATACCCCCCTAACCCTACCCTTTACCTATAATATCCCCCTAACCCTGCCCTTTACCTATAATATCCCCCTGTTACCAATAATACCCCCCTAACCCTGCCCTTTGCCTATAATATCCCCCTGTTACCCATAATACCCCCTAACCCTGCCCTTTACCTATAATATCCCCCTGTTATCCATAATACCCCCTAACCCTGCCCTTTTCCTATAATATCCCCCTGTTACCCATAATACCCCCCTAACCCTGCCCTTTACCTATAATATCCCCGTTACCCATAATACCCCCCTAACCCTGCCCTTTTCCTATAATATCCCCGTTACCCATAATACCCCCCTAACCCTGCCCTATACCTATAATATCCCCCTGTTACCCAAAATATCCCCTAACCCTGCCCCTTACCTATAATATCCCCCTGTTACCCATAATACCCCCCTAACCCTACCCTTTACCTATAATATCCCCCTAACCCTGCCCTTTACCTATAATATCCCCCTGTTACCAATAATACCCCCAACCCTGCCCTTTACCTATAATATCCCCGTTACCCATAATATCCCCCTAACCCTGCCCTTTACCTATAATATTCCCCTGTTACCCAAAATACCTCCCCAACCCTGCCCTTTACCTATAATATCCCCCTGTTACCCATAATACCCCCTAATCCTGCCCTTTACCCATAATGCTCCCCCTGTTGCCCATAATGCTCCCCCTGTTACCTATAATGCTCCCTAGCTTTTCCCATTACACATAATATCCCCATGTTACCCATAATACCCCCCTAACCCTGCCCTTTACCCATAATATCCCCCTGTTACCCATAATACCCCCCTAACCCTGCCCTTTACCTATAATATCCCCCTAACCCTGCCCTTTACCTATAATATCCCCCTGTTACCAATAATACCCCCCTAACCCTGCCCTTTACCTATAATATCCCCCTAACCCTGCCCTTTACCTATAATATCCCCCAAACCCTGCCCTTTACCTATAATATCCCCGTTACCCATAATATCCCCCTAACCCTGCCCTTTACCTATTATATTCCCCTGTTACCCATAATATCCCCCTAACCCTGCCCTTTACCTATAATATCCCCCTGTTACCCATAATATCCCCCTAACCCTGCCCTTTACCTATAATATCCCCCTGTTACCCATAATACCCCCCTAACCCTGCCCTTTACCTATAATATCCCCCTAACCCTGCCCTTTACCTATAATATCCCCGTTACCCATAATATCCCCCTAACCCTGCCCTTTACCTATAATATTCCCCTGTTACCCATAATATCCCCCTAACCCTGCCCTTTACCTATAATATCCCCCTGTTACCCATAATACCCCCCTAACCCTGCCCTTTACCTATAATATCCCCCTAACCCTGCCCTTTACCTATAATATCCCCGTTACCCATAATATCCCCCTAACCCTGCCCTTTACCTATAATATTCCCCTGTTACCCATAATACCCCCCTAACCCTGCCCTTTACCTATAATATCCCCCTAACCCTGCCCTTTACCTATAATATCCCCCTGTTACCAATAATACCCCCCTAACCCTGCCCTTTACCTATAATATTCCCCTGTTACCCAAAATACCCCCCAACCCTGCCCTTTACCTATAATATCCCCCTGTTACCCATAATACCCCCTAATCCTGCCCTTTACCCATAATGCTCCCCCTGTTGCCCATAATGCTCCCCCTGTTACCTGTAATGCTCCCTAGCTTTTCCCATTACACATAATATCCCCATGTTACCCATAATACCCCCCTAACCCTGCCCTTTACCTATAATATCCCCCTAACCCTGCCCTTTACCTATAATATCCCCCTGTTACCAATAATACCCCCCTAACCCTGCCCTTTACCTATAATATCCCCCAAACCCTGCCCTTTACCTATAATATCCCCGTTACCCATAATATCCCCCTAACCCTGCCCTTTACCTATAATATCCCCCTGTTACCCATAATATCCCCCTAACCCTGCCCTTTACCTATAATATCCCCGTTACCCATAATACCCCCCTAACCCTGCCCTTTACCTATAATATCCCCGTTACCCATAATATCCCCCTATTACCCATAATATCCCCGTAACCCTGCCCGTTACCCATAATACCCACCTGTTACCCATATTATCCCCCAGTTACCCATAATGCTCCCTAGCTTTTCCCATTACACATAATACCGCACTGTTACCCATAATACCCCCCCAACCCTGCCCGTTACCCATAATATCACCCTGTTACCCATTATAACCCCCAACCCTGCTCGTTACCCACAATACCCCCCCAACCCTGCCTGTTACCCATAATATCCCCCTGTTACCCCTAATACCCACCTGTGACCCATAATACCCCCCTAACCCTGCCCTTTACCTATAATACCCCACTGTTACGCACAATTCCTCCCTAACTTTGCCTATTACCCATAACCCTGACAGTTACCCGTAATACCCCCCCCCCGACCCTGCTCATTGCCCATAATACCCCACTGTTACCCATAATTTGCCCCATTACTCATAATACCCCCTGCTTGCCCATATTATCCTCTATTACACATAATACCCCCTAAATCCTACCCGTTACCCATAGTACCCCCTATTGCCCCCCAACTCATCTCTCACTGCCCCCTCTTCTCTCACTGCTCCCCCTCATCCCTCACTGCTCCCCCCTCATCTCTCACTGCTCCCCCCTCATCTCTCACTGCTCCCCCCTCATCTCTCACTGCTCCCCCCTCATCTCTCACTGCTCCCCCCTCATCTCTCACTGCTCTTCTCTCACTGCTCCCCCTCATCTCTCACTGCTCCCCTCATCTCTCACTGCTCCCCTCATCTCTCACTGCTCCCCCTCATCCCTCACTGCTCCCCCTCATCCCTCACTGCTCCCCCTCATCTCTCACTGCTCGTCTCTTACTGCTCGCCCTCATCTCTCACTGCTCGCCCTCATCTCTCACTGCTCCCCCTCATCTCTCACTGCTCCCCCTCATCTCTCACTGCTCCCCCCTCATCTCTCACTGCTCCCCCTCATCTCTCACTGCTCCCCCTCATCTCTCACTGCTCCCCCCTCATCTCTCACTGCTCCCCCTCATCTCTCACTGCTCCCCCTCATCTCTCACTGCTCCCCCTCATCTCTCACTGCTCCCCTGTCATCTCTCACTGCTCCCCCTCATCCCTCACTGCTTGTCTCTTACTGCTCCCCCTCATCTCTCACTGCTCCCCCTCATCTCTCACTGCTCTTCTCTCACTGCTCCCCCTCATCTCTCACTGCTCCCCTCATCTCTCACTGCTCCCCCCTCATCTTTCACTGCTCCCCCTCATCTCTCACTGCTCCCCCTCATCTCTCACTGCTCCCCTCATCTCTCACTGCTCCCCCTCATCTCTCACTGCTCCCCTCATCTCTCACTGCTCCCCCTCATCTCTCACTGCTCCCCCTCATCTCTCACTGCTCCCCCTCATCCCTCACTGCTCGCCCTCATCTCTCACTGCTCGTCTCTTACTGCTCGCCCTCATCTCTCACTGCTCGCCCTCATCTCTCACTGCTCCCCCTCATCTCTCACTGCTCCCCCTCATCTCTCACTGCTCCCCCTCATCTCTCACTGCTCCCCCTCATCTCTCACTGCTCCCCCTCATCTCTCACTGCTCCCCTGTCATCTCTCACTGCTCCCCCTCATCTCTCACTGCTCCCCTGTCATCTCTCACTGCTCCCCCTCATCCCTCACTGCTTGTCTCTTACTGCTCCCCCTCATCTCTCACTGCTCCCCCTCATCTCTCACTGCTCTTCTCTCACTGCTCCCCCTCATCTCTCACTGCTCCCCTCATCTCTCACTGCTCCCCCCTCATCTTTCACTGCTCCCCCTCATCTCTCACTGCTCCCCCTCATCTCTCACTGCTCCCCTCATCTCTCACTGCTCCCCCTCATCTCTCACTGCTCTTCTCTCACTGCTCCCCCTCATCTCTCACTGCTCCCCCTCATCTCTCACTGCTCCCCCTCATCTTTCACTGCTCCCCCTCATCTTTCACTGCTCCCCCTCATCTCTCACTGCTCCCCCTCATCTCTCACTGCTCCCCCCTCATCTTTCACTGCTCCCCCTCATCTCTCACTGCTCCCCCTCATCTCTCACTGCTCCCCTCATCTCTCACTGCTCCCCTCATCTCTCACTGCTCCCCCTCATCTGTCACTGCTCCCCCCTCATCTCTCACTGCTCCCCCTCATCTCTCACTGCTCCCCCCTCATCTTTCACTGCTCCCCCTCATCTCTCACTGCTCCCCCCTCATCTTTCACTGCTCCCCCTCATCTCTCACTGCTCCCCTCATCTCTCACTGCTCTTCTCTCACTGCTCCCCCTCATCTCTCACTGCTCCCCTCATCTCTCACTGCTCCCCCTCATCTCTCACTGCTCCCCCCTCATCTTTCACTGCTCCCCCTCATCTCTCACTGCTCCCCCTCATCTCTCACTGCTCCCCCTCATCTCTCACAGCTCCCCCTCATCTCTCACAGCTCCCCCTCATCTCTCACAGCTCCCCCTCATCTCTCACTGCTCCCCCTCATCTCTCACTGCTCTTCTCTCACTGCTCCCCCTCATCTCACTGCTCCCCCTCATCTCTCACTGCTCCCCTCTCATCTTTCACTGCTCCCCCCTCATCTCTCACTGCTCCCCCCTCACCTCTCACTGCTCCCCCTCACCTCTCACTGCTCCCCCTCATCTCTCACTGCTCCCCCTCATCTCTCACTGCTCCCCCTCATCTCTCACTGCTCCCCCTCATCTCTCACTGCTCCCCTCATCTCTCACTGCTCTTCTCTCACTGCTCCCCCTCATCTCTCACTGCTCCCCTCATCTCTCACTGCTCCCCCTCATCTCTCACTGCTCCCCCTCATCTCTCACTGCTCTTCTCTCACTGCTCCCCCTCATCTCTCACAGCTCCCCCTCATCTCTCACAGCTCCCCCTCATCTCTCACAGCTCCCCCTCATCTCTCACAGCTCCCCCCTCATCTCTCACTGCTCCCCTGTCATCTCTCACTGCTCCCCCTCATCTCTCACTGCTCCCCTGTCATCTCTCACTGCTCCCCCCTCATCCCTCACTGCTCCCCCTCATCTCTCACTGCTCCCCCTCATCTCTCACTGCCCCCTCATCTCTCACTGCCCCCTCATCTCTCACTGCCCCCTCATCTCTCACTGCCCCTCCTCATCTCTCACTGCCCCTCCTCATCTCTCACTGCCCCCCCTCATCTCTCACTGCCCCCTCATCTCTCACTGCTCCCCTGTCATCTCTCACTGCTCCCCTGTCATCTCTCACTGCTCCCCTGTCATCCCTCACTGCTCCCCTGTCATCCCTCACTGCTCCCCCTCATCCCTCACTGCTCCCCCTCATCCCTCACTGCTCCCCCTCATCTCTCACTGCTCCCCTGTCATCTCTCACTGCTCCCCCTCATCCCTCACTGCTTATCTCTTACTGCTCCCCCTAATCTCTCACTGATCCCTCATCCCTCACTGCTCCCCTCATCTCACTCCTCCTCACTTCTTACTGCTCCTCATCTCTCACTGCTCCCCCTCATCTCTCACTGCTCCCCCTCATCTCTCACTGCTCCCCCTCATCTCTCACTGCTCCCCCTCATCTCTCACTGCTCCCCCCTCATCTCTCACTGCCCCCTCATCTCTCACTGCTCCCCCTCATCTCTCACTGCTCCCCCTCATCTCTCACTGCTCCCCCTCATCTCTCACTGCCCCCTCATCTCTCACTTCTCCCCCTCATCTCTCACTGCTCCCCCTCATCTCTCACTGCCCCCCTCATCTCTCACTGCTCCCCCCTCATCTCTCACTTCTCCCCCTCATCTCTCACTGCTCCCCCTCATCCCTCACTGCTCCCCCTCATCTCTCACTGCTCCCCCTCATCTCTCACTGCTCCCCCTCATCTCTCACTGCTCCCCCCTCATCTCTCACTGCCCCCTCATCTCTCACTGCTCCCCCTCATCTCTCACTGCTCCCCCTCATCTCTCACTGCCCCCCTCATCTCTCACTGCCCCCCCTCATCTCTCACTGCTCCCCTGTCATCTCTCACTGCTCCCCTGTCATCTCTCACTGCTCCCCTGTCATCTCTCACTGCTCCCTTGTCATCTCTCACTGCTCCTTCCTCATCCCTCACTGCTCGTCTCTTACTGCTCCCCCTCATCTCTCACTGCTCCCCTGTCATCTCTCACTGCTCCCATGTCATCCCTCACTGCTCCCCCTCATCTCTCACTGCCCCCTCATCCCTCACTGCTCCCCCTCATCTCTCACTGCTCCCCTGTCATCTCTCACTGCTCCCTTGTCATCTCTCACTGCTCCTTCCTCATCCCTCACTGCTCATCTCTTACTGCTCACCCTCATCTCTCACTGCTCCCCCTCATCCCTCACTGCTCCCCTCATCTCACTCCTCCTCATCTCTTACTGCTCCTCATCTCTCACTGCTCCCCCTCATCTCTCACTGCTCCCCCTCATCTCTCACTGCTCCCCCCTCATCTCTCACTGCCCCCTCATCTCTCACTGCTCCCCCTCATCTCTCACTGCCCCCCTCATCTCTCACTGCTCCCCCTCATCTCTCACTGCTCCCCTGTCATCCCTCACTGCTCCCTCATCCCTCACTGCTCCCCTCATCTCACTCCTCCTCATCTCTTACTGCTCCTCATCTCTCACTGCTCCCCCCTCATCTCTCACTGCTCCCCTCATCTCACTCCTCCTCATCTCTTACTGCTCCTCATCTCTCACTGCTCCCCCTCATCTCTCACTGCTCCCCCTCATCTCTCACTGCTCCCCCCTCATCTCTCACTGCCCCCTCATCTCTCACTGCTCCCCCTCATCTCTCACTGCCCCCCTCATCTCTCACTGCTCCCCTGTCATCTCTCACTGCTCCCCTGTCATCTCTCACTGCTCCCCTGTCATCTCTCACTGCTCCCCTGTCATCTCTCACTGCTCCCTTGTCATCTCTCACTGCTCCTTCCTCATCCCTCACTGCTCGTCTCTTACTGCTCCCCCTCATCTCTCACTGCTCCCCTGTCATCTCTCACTGCTCCCCTGTCATCCCTCACTGCTCCCCCTCATCTCTCACTGCCCCCTTATCCCTCACTGCTCCCCCTCATCTCTCACTGCTCCCCTGTCATCTCTCACTGCTCCCCTGTCATGTCTCACTGCTCCCCCTCATCTCTCACTGCCCCCTCATCCCTCACTGCTCCCCCTCATCTCTCACTGCTCCCCTGTCATCTCTCACTGCTCCCCCCTCATCCCTCACTGATCGTCTCTTACTGCTCCCCCTCATCTCTCACTGCTCCCCTGTCATCTCTCACTGCTCCCCTGTCATCTCTCACTGCTCCCCTGTCATCTCTCACTGCTCCCCCTCATCCCTCACTGCTCCCCCTCATCCCTCACTGCTCCCCCTCATCTCTCACTGCTCCCCTGTCATCTCTCACTGCTCCCCCTCATCTCTCACTGCTCCCCCCTCATCCCTCACTGCTCTTCTCTCACTGCTCCCCTCATCTCTCACTGCTCCCCCTCATCTCTCACTGCTCCCCCTCATCTCTCACTGCTCCCCCCTCATCTCTCACTGCTCCCCCCTCATCTCTCACTGCTCCCCCCTCATCTCTCACTGCTCCCCCTCATCTCTCACCACCCCCCCCCCATCTCTCACCGCTCCCCCCTCATCTCTCACCGCTCCCCCCTCATCTCTCACCGCTCCCCCCTCATCTCTCACCGATTCCCCTCATCTCTCACCGATTCCCCTCATCTCTCACCGATCCCCCTCATCTCTCACCGATCCCCCCTCATCTCTCACTGCTCATCTCTTACTGCTCCCCCTAATCTCTCACTGATCCCTCATCCCTCACTGCTCCCCCTCATCTCTCACTCCTCCTCATCTCTTACTGCTCCTCATCTCTCACTGCTCCCTCATCCCTCACTGCTCCCTCATCCCTCACTGCTCCCTCATCCCTCACTGCTCCCCCTCATCTCACTCCTCCTTATCTCTTACTGCTCCTCATGTCTCACTGCTCCCCCCTCATCTCTCACTGCTCCCCTTATCTCTCACTGCTCCCCTGTCATCTCTCACTGCTTGTCTCTTACTGCTCCCCCTCATCCCTCACTGCTCGTCTCTTACTGCTCCCCCCTCATCCCTCACTGCTCGTCTCTTACTGCTCCCCCCTCATCCCTCACTGCTCGTCTCTTACTGCTCCCCCTCATCTCTCACCGCTCCCCCTCATCCCTCACCGCTCCCCCTCATCTCTCACTGCTCCCCCTCATCTCTCACCGCTCCCCCTCATCTCTCACCGCTCCCCCTCATCTCTCACTGCTCCCCCCCTAATCTCTCACTGCTCCCCCCTAATCTCTCACTGCTCCCCCCTCATCTCTCACTGCTCCCCCCTCATCTCTCACTGCTCCCCCCTAATCTCTCACTGCTCCTCCCTAATCTCTCACTGCTCCCCCCTCATCTCTCACTGCTCCCCCCTCATCTCTCACTGCTCCCCCCTCATCTCTCACTGCCCCCCCATCTCTCACTGCTCCCCCCTCATCTCTCACTGCCCCCTCATCTCTCACCGCTCCCCCTCATCTCTCACCGCTCCCCCTCATCTCTCACTGCTCCTCCCTAATCTCTCACTGCTCCCCCTCATCTCTCACCGCTCCCCCTCATCTCTCACCGCTCCCCCTCATCTCTCACTGCTCCTCCCTAATCTCTCACTGCTCCCCCCTAATCTCTCACTGCTCCCCCCTCATCTCTCACTGCTCCCCCCTCATCTCTCACTGCTCCCCCTCATCTCTCACTGCTTCTCCCTCATCTCTCACTGCTCCCCCTCATCTCTCACTGCTCCCCCCTCATCTCTCACTGCTCCCCCCTCATCTCTCACTGCTCCCCCTCATCTCTCACTGCTTCTCCCTCATCTCTCACTGCTCCCCCTCATCTCTCACTGCTCCCCCCTCATCTCTCACTGCTCCCCCCTCATCTCTCACTGCTCCCCCCTCATCTCTCACCGCTCCCCCCTCATCTCTCACCGCTCCCCCCTCATCTCTCACTGCTCCCCCTCATCTCTCACTGCTTCTCCCTCATCTCTCACTGCTCCCCCCTCATCTCTCACTGCTCCCCCCTCATCTCTCACTGCTCCCCCTCATCTCTCACTGCTTCTCCCTCATCTCTCACTGCTCCCCCTCATCTCTCACTGCTCCCCCCTCATCTCTCACTGCTCCCCCCTCATCTCTCACCGCTCCCCCCTCATCTCTCACCGCTCCCCCCTCATCTCTCACCGCTCCCCCTCATCTCTCACTGCTCCCCCCTCATCTCTCACTGCTCCCCCCTCATCTCTCACTGCTCCCCCCTCATCTCTCACTGCTCCCCCCTCATCTCTCACTGCTCCTCCCTAATCTCTCACTGCTCCCCCCTAATCTCTCACCGCTCCCCCTCATCTCTCACCGCTCCCCCTCATCTCTCACCGCTCCCCCTCATCTCTCACTGCTCCCCCCTAATCTCTCACTGCTCCCCCCTAATCTCTCACTGCTCCTCCCTAATCTCTCACTGCTCCCCCCTCATCTCTCACTGCTCCCCTTTCATCTCTCACTGCTCCCCCCTCATCTCTCACTGCTCCCCCCTCATCTCTCACTGCCCCCTCATCTCTCACCGCTCCCCCTCATCTCTCACCGCTCCCCCTCATCTCTCACCGCTCCTCCCTAATCTCTCACTGCTCCCCCCTAATCTCTCACTGCTCCCCCCTAATCTCTCACTGCTCCCCCCTCATCTCTCACTGCTCCCCCCTCATCTCTCACTGCTCCCCCCTCATCTCTCACTGCTCCCCCCTCATCTCTCACTGCTCCCCCCTCATCTCTCACTGCCCCCCATCTCTCACTGCTCCCCCCTCATCTCTCACTGCTCCCCCCTCATCTCTCACTGCCCCCCATCTCTCACTGCCCCCCATCTCTCACTGCTCCCCCCTCATCTCTCACTGCCCCTCATCTCTCACTGCTCCCCCCTCATCTCTCACTGCTCCCCCCTCATCTCTCACTGCTCCCCCTCATCTCTCACTGCTCCCCCCTCATCTCTCACTGCTCCCCCCTCATCTCTCACTGCTCCCCCTCATCTCTCACTGTTTCTCCCTCATCTCTCACTGCTCCCCCCTCATCTCTCACTGCTCCCCCTCATCTCTCACTGCTCCCCCTCATCTCTCACTGCTCCCCCTCATCTCTCACTGCTCCCCCTCATCTCTCACTGCTCCCCCTCATCTCTCACTGCTCCCCCTCATCTCTCACTGCCCCCCTCATCTCTCACTGCTCCCCCTCATCTCTCACTGCTCCCCCCTCATCTCTCACTGCTCCCCCTCATCTCTCACTGCTCCCCCTCATCTCTCACTGCTCCCCCCTCATCTCTCACTGCTCCCCCCTCATCTCTCACTGCTCCCCCCTCATCTCTCACTGCTCCCCCCTCATCTCTCACTGCTCCCCCCTCATCTCTCACTGCTCTCCACAAGAAAAAAAGAACAAGGTTAAAGTGGACCAAAACCTGAGTTTTTAATGGATTTTGGGCTGTACCCTTGAGGCCTCCTAATTTGGGATGCCCCTGTGTGTGATGACCTCACCAGTGTTTCCGGGGTGCGGGAGCGGCTCTGCTCCAATCAGCTTCTTTGGCTGCGCATATCAATGTGCGACTAAACTGGATGGGAGCTTAGCTGCACCTGTGATTGATCCCCGGCATCCCTGGAGTCCCTCTGTGTCACTGTCCCTATCAATGGATCCCTGGAGTCCCTCTGTGTCACTGTCCCTATCACTGGAATCCCTCTATGTCACTGTCCCTATCACTGGATCCCTGGAATCCCTCTATGTCACTGTCCCTATCACTGGATCCCCGGCATCCCTGGAATCCCTCTATGTCACTGTCCCTATCACTGAATCCCTGGAATCCCTCTATGTCACTGTCCCTATCACTGGATCCCCGGCATCCCTGGAATCCCTCTGTCACTGTCCCTATCACTGGATCCCCGGCATCCCTGAAATCCCTCTGTCATTGTCCCTATCACTGGATCCCTGGAATCCTTCTATGTCACTGTCCCTATCACTGGATCCCCGACCTCCCTGAAATCCCTCTGTCACTGTCCCTATCACTGGATCCCTGGAGTCCCTCTGTGTCACTGTCCCTATCAGTGGATCCCTGGAGTCCCTCTGTGTCACTGTCCCTATCACTGGATCCCTGGAATCCTTCTATGTCACTGTCCCTATCACTGGATCCCCGACCTCCCTGAAATCCCTCTGTCACTGTCCCTATCACTGGATCCCTGGAGTCCCTCTGTGTCACTGTCCCTATCAATGGATCCCTGGAGTCCCTCTGTCACTGTCCCTATCACTGAATCCCTGGAGTCCCTCTGTGTCACTGTCCCTATCAATGGATCCCTGGAGTCCCTCTGTCACTGTCCCTATCAGTGGATCCCTGGAGTCCCTCTGTGTCACTGTCCCTATCACTGGAATCCCTCTATGTCACTGTCCCTATCAATGGATCCCTGGAGTCCCTCTGTCACTGTCCCTATCACTGAATCCCTGGAATCCCTCTGTCACTGTCCCTATCAGTGGATCCCTGGAGTCCCTCTGTGTCACTGTCCCTATCACTGGAATCCCTCTATGTCACTGTCCCTATCAATGGATCCCTGGAGTCCCTCTGTCACTGTCCCTATCACTGAATCCCTGGAATCCCTCTATGTCACTGTCCCTATCAGTGGATCCCTGGAGTCCCTCTGTGTCACTGTCCCTATCACTGGAATCCCTCTATGTCACTGTCCCTATCAATGGATCCCTGGAATCCCTCTATGTCACTGTCCCTATTAGTGGATCCCTGGAATCCCTCTATGTCACTGTCCCTATCACTGAATCCCTGGGATCCCTCTATGTCACTGTCCCTATCAGTGGATCCCTGGAGTCCCTCTGTGTCACTGTCCCTATCAGTGGATCCCTGGAGTCCCTCTTTGTCACTGTCCCTATCACTGGAATCCCTCTATGTCACTGTCCCTATCAGTGGATCCCTGGGATCCCTCTGTGTCACTGTCCCTATCAGTGGATCCCTGGAGTCCCTCTGTGTCACTGTCCCTATCAGTGGATCCCTGGAGTCCCTCTTTGTCACTGTCCCTATCACTGGAATCCCTCTATGTCACTGTCCCTATCAGTGGATCCCTGGAGTGCCTCTGTGTCACTGTCCCTATCACTGGAATCCCTCTATGTCACTTTCCCTATCGCTGGATCCCTGGAATCCCTCTATGTCACTGTCCCTATCGCTGGAATCCCTCTGTCACTGTCCGTATCACTGGATCCCTGGAATCCCTCTGTCATTGTCCCTATCACTGTATCCCTGGAATCCTTCTATGTCACTGTCCCTATCACTGGAATCCCTCTATGTCACTGTTCCTATCACTGAATCCCTGGAATCCCTCTATGTCACTGTCCCTATCAGTGGATCCCTGGAATCCCTCTATGTCACTGTCCCTATCACTGAATCCCTGGAATCCCTCTATGTCACTGTCCCTATCAGTGGATCCCTGGAGTCCCTCTGTGTCACTGTCCCTATCAGTGGATCCCTGGAGTCCCTCTTTGTCACTGTCCCTATCACTGGAATCCCTCTATGTCACTGTCCCTATCAGTGGATCCCTGGGATCCCTCTATGTCACTGTCCCTATCAGTGGATCCCTGGAGTCCCTCTGTGTCACTGTCCCTATCAGTGGATCCCTGGAGTCCCTCTTTGTCACTGTCCCTATCACTGGAATCCCTCTATGTCACTGTCCCTATCAGTGGATCCCTGGAGTCCCTCTATGTCACTGTCCCTATCAGTGGATCCCTGGAGTCCCTCTGTGTCACTGTCCCTATCAGTGGATCCCTGGAGTCCCTCTGTGTCACTGTCCCTATCACTGGAATCCCTCTATGTCACTGTCCCTATCAGTGGATCCCTGGAGTCCCTCTATGTCACTGTCCCTATCAGTGGATCCCTGGAGTGCCTCTGTGTCACTGTCCCTATCACTGGAATCCCTCTATGTCACTGTCCCTATCAGTGGATCCCTGGAGTCCCTCTATGTCACTGTCCCTATCAGTGGATCCCTGGAGTCCCTCTATGTCACTGTCCCTATCAGTGGATCCCTGGAATCCCTCTATGTCACTGTCCCTATCGCTGGAATCCCTCTGTCACTGTCCGTATCACTGGATCCCTGGAATCCCTCTGTCATTGTCCCTATCACTGTATCCCTGGAATCCTTCTATGTCACTGTCCCTATCACTGGAATCCCTCTATGTCACTGTCCCTATCACTGGATCCCCGGGATCCCTGGAATCCCTCTATGTCGTTGTCCCTATCTCTGTATCCCCGACATCCCTGGAATCCCTCTATGTCGATGTCTCTATCCCCAACATCCCTGGAATCCCTCTATTCTAAGTATGTCACACACCCCACTTCAAACATTAATAATTACACTTGGGTTACTCCACCAGCAGGTGGCGACGTTGCAGAGAAGTCATGAAAAATGAGCCCCTCCTGATCTATACATACCTGGTACCTCTCACTCATTCCCCAGTGTTCTTCTCTGCAAGATGGCGACAAGACAGAAGAAAGAAGTCTCCTGCTTGCAGGTAGCGGGGTAACGCCCCCCCCCCCCCCATGGTCTATTTCTGCCCGGCCTTTTTTGTTTTTAGCCCCTTGTTGATTGGTAGCCTCCCAGTTTAGGCTGTAGGCCGGGCAATGTGTAGACGGCACCTATGGTGCCTAGGAGATTAGCTCCTCCGCTCGACCCCATATTATGGGGCATAGCGGTATTCCGGCCGTGGTGATCCGGATGTGGGATGCCCCAGCGTTTAGGTAGGTCAGGTCCCCCTATTTGGCCTTTTCCCTGTTGGTTTTTATTTATTAATGTTGTGTGTGTGTGTTTGTGTTCACAGGACTGCATGTTAAGGCGGGGACGGGTGGCTGGAGGCCGGCCCGTCTGCTCACCTGGTCACTTTCCTTGTTGGGGGGGGCTTCTTTAGCCCCCGGGACTGTTGTTTTTTGGTGATTGGGGGGGGCGGGTCGGGCGGCGCAGTGCCGCCGGCCCGCCGCTCTTTTCCTGAGGTCAGGCGCCATTCTCTGGCGCCCGCCTCGCGGTCAGATCTCCAGGCCAGTGGTGGGCGGGTCCGGGCGGCATGCGCGCCGCCGGCCCGCCTGACGGCACTTGCGGGCGCCATTCCTGTGGCGCCCGCTGTTGGCGCGAACTTGGAGGGGTGGGCGGGGCCGCGTGCTGCGCGGCCCGCGCCGTGTCTTTCTGCTTCATGAGGGGCGGGGCCACAGCGTCTCCCGCGTCTTGCTGGGCCCGCCCCTCTTCTCCTCTCTCTCCTCCGTGGCGCAGCCGCCATCTCTGCTTTGGTCCAGGTAGGTGGCTTCTTCTTTGGGGTTACTGCTGGGCCGGGGGGGGGCAGCTTATGTTCTGGCCCCCTTCCTCGCCGATCGGGGGGGGGCGGCGGCATTCCCCTTAACCCGGCTCTAGGCCAGCTTATATATATATACATTTATATACCCCATATATATATATTCTATGCAGACTTCTTGTGTCTCATCATTTGTTATACGTTATCCAGGTGTTTATGGTGTGCTTGGTTGATGGTTGTCTTTTGTTTTTCAGATCCCGGGATCCCACGCTGCAGGGCTCTCCCGGTCTTAGATACCTGGCTAGTTGGGGGGGCCATTGTTTTAATTGGGGTTTTTTGTGTCTAAATTCCCATTTTTTGAGCTTTATCTATTTAGTCACATAAGTACTTGAGGGGCATCCCGGGTCGCTTTAGGCGTAAATCCCTGGTTACTGCATATACCATAATTTCACCATATGGAGGCTACCAAAGATACCGAAAATGGCCCTTCGGGGCAGTCCAGGCTCTGCGGGGGGTGTGGGACTCTGCTCTCAGGGGATGATGTCATTATATGTATTCCATGTGCACAGCGGAACATTGAGCGCCAGTCCGGCACCCCGGTGCCCGGTACGTCCTCGGCCGCGCCATCTCCCTCCCCTCCTCGTCTGTTCCGGACCCCGTGTGATGTTGTCGTTGGGGGTGATTCGCAATCTGAGGTATGCGCCCGGTTGGCTGTTTTCCGCTGTGGTCGCTCAGAAGGCTCCGGCTAAGCGGAAACACCTGTCTCCGCCTCCACCGGACTCAGATGAGGAGGTTATTGAGGATCTGGATTGGCCAGATCGTCCCCTTGAAGAGGGTGAGCTTGTTGAGGAATTAGAGGATCCCGAGGGCCAGCAGTTGCTGGGCGCTGAGGGTGACCAGACTGAGGGGCCCGTTCCTGATACGCCTTCCATTCTGGCCCAAATGTTTGAGGTTTTGGATTTGGATCCGCCCGAAGCTGCTCCTCGGCCTAAGGGTCAGCTTTTTGGGGTGTCCAAGCCGCGCTTGGAGTTTCCCAGTCAACAGCATTTTGAGGATGTTGTCCTTAAGCAATGGGAGCAACCTACGCGTCTCGTTGGGGTGCCGCCTAGCTGGGATAGAAAGTATCCCTTTCCGGCGGACTTGGTGAAGCGTTGGTCTGTCCCTCCCGAGGTTGATGCTCCGGTCTTGGGACTGTCTAATACGGCGGTTGTTCATTCTCCTGACACGACTTCTCTCAAGGACAGCGAGGATCGCCGGATTGATCAGCTGGCCCGTCATGGTTTTGTCTGTGCGGGTTCGGTTCTGAGGCCCGCTTGTGCTTCTGCACTTTTGCTGCTGGCGGTTAGGTCTATCGTCAGGGATTTATGTACGGATCTTGATCCTACTTGTGCTGAGTTTCTTGCTCTTAAGCGTTGTGATTCCTTTTTGTCATTCATTCTGGCTGCCCAGGATGATGCCATGTTGATGTCGGGCAGGGCTATGGCTCTGTTGGTTGCCATTCGCCGTTCAGTGTGGTTGCGGCAGTGGACGGCTGATTTTAATTCCAAGAGATCGCTCACGGCTCTTCCCTTTCTGGGTCTGAGGCTTTTCGGGGAAAAGCTGGATTCTGTTGCCAGGGGAGGCAAGTTACCTCAGCGCAACAATTTTCGTCGTTCCTTTCGGGGGGCGGCCCACTTCAATCCCTCCTTTCGGGGAGCCAGAGCTGGCAGGGGTGCGGGCTTCTCGGCTTCCAGGGGTGCTAGCTGGAACAGGGGAAGAGGCCGGGGCCGTCCCGTTCACGTCTGGGGCTCCAAACCCAAGCCAGCTGCCAAGCCCGCTCAGCAATGAGGGGGCGCCCTCACCCTTACGGGTGGGGGTACGGTTGCGACTCTTCTCCCGGGTATGGGACCAGGAGGTCTCGGACAGGTGGATCCGGGAGGTGGTGTCGGCCGGCTACAAGCTGGAGTTCGAGTCCCGCCCTCCTCCAAGGTTTTTCAGGTCTCGTGTCCCTTCAGATCCTTTGGCCGCGCAGGGACTCCTGGCGGCGGTAAGGAATCTTCTGGAGTTGGCAGTCATCTGTCCGGTCCCGCCTTCGGAGGTGGGGCGCGGGTATTATTCCAATCTCTTCATTGTTCCCAAAAAGGATGGGTTGTTCCGTCCCATCCTGGACTTGAAGTTTCTCAACCGGTTTATTCATCCCCGAAAGTTTCGCATGGAAACCCTTCGGTCTGCGATCGCTTCGGCAGGGGGACTTTATGACGTCCATAGACATCAAGGATGCATATCTTCACATTCCGATTTTTCCGGCTCATCAGAGGTTCCTTCGCTTTGTGGTGGAGGACCGGCATTTCCAGTTTGTAGCTCTTCCATTCGGCCTCACCTCAGCTCCGAGAGTGTTCACCAAGGTGTTGGCGGGAGTTATGGCCCTGCTCAGAGTTCAGGGGATTCGGATTGTGCCCTACCTGGACGATCTTCTCATCATGGCGCCTTCCTTCAGTCAAGCGGAAGGGGACACCAACACGGTGGTGTCTATGCTGGAGAGGTTCGGCTGGGTGATCAACTACTCCAAGTCCTCTCTGGTTCCGGCCAGGGTGGTGACCTTTCTGGGGATGTCCTTGGACTCTTACCAGCACAGAGTTTTTCTCCCTCAGGCCAAGGTTCTTTTGATTCAGGAATTGGCTCAGCTTCTTCTTTCCAATCCTCGCCCGTCCATCCGTCTAGGGATGAGACTGGTGGGGCTGATGGTAGCTTCGTTCGAGGCAGTTCCCTTCGCGCAATTTCACACGCGGACGCTTCAGCTTCATCTGTTGGCATCTTGGGACCGGCGACCGGGATCGTTGGATCGGTCCTTCCGAAAGTCCCCCCGGGTTCGGCAGTCTCTACTGTGGTGGATGGTCTCGGACAATCTTTTGAAGGGCAGGTCATTTCTGACCCCGCTTTGGGAAACTGTCACCACGGACGCCAGTTTGTCAGGATGGGGAGGTTTTTGGAAGGATCTTCGGTTCCGGGGCCGGTGGGGTCCTCAGGAAGCTCACTTACCCATCAATGTTCTGGAGCTGAGAGCCATCAGGTTGGTTCTGTCTCACTTGACGCAGCATTTACAGGGCCTGCCGGTTCGGGTTCGATCGGACAATCGGACGGCGGTTGCGTACATCAATCACCAAGGAGGGACTCGCAGTCTGGGTGCCCTCAGGGAGGTGTCTCTGATTCTAGTTTGGGCAGAGACTCATGTCCCTTGCATTTCGGCAGTGTACATTCCGGGAGTGGAAAACACGGCGGACTTTCTGAGCCGGTGTTCGTCCCGCTGGGGGGGATGGTCTTTCCACCCGCAGGTGTTTCGGTCACTTTGTCTCCGGTGGGGGACGCCGGAGGTGGATCTGTTTGCCTCTCGTCACAATCACAAGCTTCCGACATTTGTGTCGCTCTCTCAGGATCCTCTGGCTCTGGCGGCGGATGCCATGGCCCTGAGCTGAAGGGACCTGGGGTTTCTTTATCTGTTGCCTCCGATTCCCATGCTAGGCAGGGTGCTGCTAAAGTTGGTTCTGGAAGGAGTTTCCGCCATTCTTGTGGCTCCAAGGTGGCCAAGACGGGTGTGGTTCGCAGACATCGTTCGTCTGGCAGTGGATCAGTTCGATCTGCCTCTTCGGCCGGATCTTCTCACTCAGGGTCAACTGTGTTACCCCAGTTTGCCAACACTGGCTTTGACGGCTTGGCTGCTGAAACCTCCATCTTGAAGGAGGAGGGTCTCTCGGATTCGGTTATTCGGACTCTTATTAGTGCTAGGAAGAGATCCTCTTCTTCCATCTATTATAGGGCTTGGAGATCTTATATTGATTGGTGTGAGGCTAGATCTTTGCCCTGCCGGGTCTTTTCTATCTCTAGGATTTTGGAATTTCTTCAATCTGGGCTGGACTCTGGTCTGCAGCTGAGTACTTTGAAGGGGCAGGTTTCTGCCTTGTCTATCTTTTTTCAGAGGTCATTTGCTCTCCATTCTTTGGTCAAGACTTTTTTCCAGGGGGTCTCGCATCTGCGGCCTCCTAGGAAGCCTTTGCTCCCCGTTTGGGATTTGAATTTGGTCCTTTCTGCTCTACAGGCTCCTCCTTTTGAGCCTTTGCAGGATATTGCTCTCTCTATGTTGACTCAGAAGGTTGTCTTTTTGGTGGCCATCACTTCGGTTCAGCGTGTTTCGGAGTTGGCAGCCTTGTCTATTTAGGCTCCTTATTTTGAGAAACATCAGGACAAAGTGGTTTTTCGCTTCAAGCCAGACTTTCTCCCTAAGGTGGTATCGGCGTTTCATCTTAATCAGGACATTGTTCTTCCCTCTTTGTGTCCTAGGCCTGGGAATGACAAGGAGAGGGCGTTGCATTGTTTGGATGTGGTACGTTGTGTCAAGTACTATCTGCGTACTACGTCTTCTTTTCGTAAGACTGATGCCTTTTTCGTGGTGCCCTGTGGGCCTAGGAAGGGCTTGGCTCCGGCTAAGTCTTCCATTAGCAAATGGATTCGTCAGGCGATTGTTGGGGCCTACTCTGCCAAGGGGAAGGATCCCCCTTTTCGTGTTACTGCTCATTCTACTCGTGCGGTTGGAGTGTCCTGGGCTTTTCAGCACCAGGCTTCTGTTGATCAAGTTTGTAAGGCTGCTACTTGGTCTTCGGTTCACACTTTTTCCAAGTTTTATAAGGTTGATGTGCGGGCCTCAGCGGATGCTGTTTTTGGCCGCAAGGTTCTGCAGGCTGCAGTGGTTTGAGTTTCTGCATTATTGCCTGGTTGGATACCCACCCTTTTTGGACACTGCTGTTGGATGTCCCATGTCTAATGATTTAGTAACCTGAAGCGGGGTGTGTGACATACTTAGAATAATACCATTTTGTGATTACTCACCTGTAAAATGGGTATTATAAGTATGTCACACACACCGCTTCACCCGCCCTTTTTGGTATCCTGGTTCTTTATATGGTGAAGTTTTTTTTATTTACAATTGAGGGTTACCATTGTTTTTTTCCTGGTACCTTGTCTTTATTGCTGTTTGAATTACTGGGGAATTGTTGGGAGGTACCAGGTATGTGTGGACCGGGAGGGGCTTGTTGTTTTCTGGACTTCTCTGCAAACAGTGCCACCTAGCGGTGAGTATAACCATGTCTAATGATTTAGTAACCTGAAGCGGGGTGTGTGACATACTTATAATACCCATTTTACAGGTGAGTAATCACAAAATGGTATTTTTTATGTATATTTGTGTATATTGTGATTGGTCCTGAGTGGCACAGGTCCAGTTTATTAGTCGCCCTCCATGCCACAGAATTCATGTTATTGTGTTTTGTCGATGTGCTTGGTGTGACTGTTGTCTTCCTTTTCAGATTCTGGGATCCCACGCTGCAGGGCTCTCCCGGTCTTGGATACCTGGCTAGTGGGGTGTTTGTCCTTACCTTCCCCTTATTGGCATTTTTTGCAAATTTCCCCATTTCAGGGCCATTGTTAAATAAAGTAATTTAAGGGGCATCCAGAGTCGCCTTTTGCGTAAATCCCTGGTTATTGCGATTACCATAAATTCACCATATGGAGGCTACCAAAGATTCCGGAAACGGTCCTTCGGGGCAGTCCAAGTTGTGCGGGGGGTGTGGGACTCTGCTCCCAGGGGATGATGTCATTATATGTATTCCATGTGCACAGCGGAACATTGAGCACCAGTCCGGTGCCCGGTCATTTCTCGGCCGTGCCATCTCCCTCCCCTCCTCGCCTGTTCCGGACCCCGTGTGACGTTGTCATTGGGGGTGATTCGCAATCTGAGGTTTGCGCCCGATTGGCCAGCCTCGAGGAAATGTTTTCCGCTGTGGTCGCTCAGAAGGCTTTGGCTAAGCGGAGACGCTTGTCCCCGCCTCCGTCGGACTCAGATGATGAGGTTGTTGAGGCTCTGGTTTGGTCAGATCGTCCCCTTGAAGAGGGTGAGCTTATTGAGGGACTAGATGATCCTAGGTTCAGCAGCTGCTGGGTGCTGAGGATGACCAGGCCACGGGGTTGGTCCCCGACACGTCTTCCATTCTGGCCCAAATGTTGAGGATTTGGACCCTCCTGAAGTTGCTCCTCGGCCAAAGGGTCAGCTTTTTGGGGTGTCCAAGCCGCGCTTGGAGTTTCCCAGTCAACAGCATTTCGTGGATGTTGTCCTTAAGGAATGGGAGCAACCTACGCGTCTCGTTGGGGTGCCGCCTAGCTGGGATAGAAAGTATCCCTTTCCGGCGGACTTGGTGAAGCGTTGGTCTGTCCCTCCCGAGGCTGATGCTCCAGTTTTGGGACTATTAATACGGAGGTTGTACATTCTCCTGACACGACTTCATGGTTTTGTCTGTGCGGGTTCGGTCTTGAGGCCTGTTTGTGCTTCGGCACTTTTATTGTTGGCGGTTAGGTCTATTGTCAGGGATTTATGTGTGGATCTTGATCCTACTCGTGATGAGTTTTCTTGCCTTAAGCGTTGTGAATCCTTCGTTTCATTTCTTCTTGCCGCTCAGGATGATGCCATGTTAATGTGTGGCAGGGCTACGGCTCTGTTGGTGGCTATCCGCCGCTCGGTGTGGCAGTGGACTGCTGATTTTAATTCTAAGTGATCGCTCACGGCTCTTCCCTCTCGGGGTTTGAGACTTTTCGGTGAGAAGCTTGATTCTGTTGCCAAGGGAGGTAAGTTACCTCAGCACAAGATATTTTGTCGCTCCTTTTGGGGGGGGCCCCCTTCAATCCTTCCTTTCGGGGAGCCAGAGCCGGCAGGGGTGCGGGCTACCTGGCTTTCAGGGGTGCCAGCTGGAACAGGGGTAATGGCCGCGGACGTCCCGTTCCCGTCTGGGGCGCCAAGCCCAAGCCAGCTGCCAAGCCCGCTCAGCAATGAGGGGGCGCCCTCACCCTTACGGGTGGGGGGACGGCTGCGACTCTTCTCCCGGGTATGGGACCAGGAGGTCTCGGACAGATGGATCCGGGAGGTGGTGTCGGCCGGTTACAAGCTGGAGTTCGAGTCCCGCCCTCCTCCAAGGTTTCTCAGGTCTCGTGTCCCTTCAGATCCTTTGGCCGTGCAGGGGCTCCTGGCGGTGGTAAGGAATATTCTGGAAATGGCAGTCATTTGCCAGGTCCCTCCTTCGGAGGTGGGGCGCGGGTATTATTCCAATCTCTTCACAGTGCCCAAAAAAGGATGGGTCGTTCTGTCCCATTCTGGATTTGGAGTTTCTCAACCTGTTTGTTCGTCCCAGGAAGTTTCGCATGGAATTTCTGCGGTTTGCGAGCAATTCGCTTCGGCAGGGGGACTTTATGACGTCCATAGGCATCACGGATGCATACCTTCACATTTCGATCTTTCCAGCTCACCAGAGGTTTCTTCGCTTTGTGGTGGAGGATCGGCAGTTTCAGTTTGTGGCTCTTCCATTCGGCCTCACCTCGGTGCCGAGAGTGTTCACCAAGGTGTTGGCGGGCGTGATGGCCCTGCTCAGAGCTTAGGGGATTCGCATTGTGCCTTTTCTGGATGATCGGCTGGGTGATCAACTACCCCAAGTCCTCTCTGGTTCCAGTCAGGGTGGTGACCTTTCTGGGGATGTCCTTGGACTCTTGCCAGCACAGAGTCTTTCTCCCTCAGGCCAAGGTTCTTTTGATTCAGGAATTGGTTCAGCTTTTTCTTTCCAATTCTCGCCCGTCCATCCGTCTAGGGATGTGACTGGTGGGGCTGATGGTAGCTTCTTTCAAGGCAGTTCCCTTCGCGCAGTTTCGCACGCGGACGCTTCAGCTTCATCTGTTGGCGTCTTGGGACCGGCGACCGCGGTCGTTGGATCGGTCCTTCCGGATGTCCCCCAGGGTTCGGCAGTCTCTACTGTGGTGGTTGGTCTCGGACAATCTCTTGAAGGGGAGGTCATTTCTGACCCTGCTTTGGGTAACTGTCACCACGGACGCAAGTTTGTCAGGATGGGGAGGTTTCTGGAAGGATCTTCGGTTCCGGGAGCGGTGGGGTCCTCAGGAAGCCCACTCGTCCATCAATGTTTTGGAGTTGAGAGCCATATGGTTGGTTTTGTCTCACTTGACGCAGCATTTACAGGGCTTGCTGGTTCAGGTTCGATCGGACAATCGGACGGCGGTTGCTTACATCAATCACCAAGGAGTGACTCGCAGTCTGGGTGTCCTCAGAGGGGTGTCTCTGATCCTAGTTTGGGCAGAGACTCATGTCCCTTGCATCTCGGCAGTAGACATTCCAGGAGTGGAAACCACGGAGGCGGACTTTCTGAGCTGGCGTTCTTCCTGTTGGGGAGAATGGTCTTTCCACCCCCAGGTGTTTCGGTCGCTTTGTCTCTGGTGGGGGACACCGGAGGTGGATCTGTTTGTCTCTCGTCACATTCACAAGCTTCCGACATTAGTGTCGCTTTCCCAGGATCTTCTGGCTCTGGCGGCGGATGCCATGGCCCTGAGTTGGGGGGACCTGGGGTTTCTTTATCTGTTTTCTCCTATCCCCATGCTAGGCAGAGTGCTGCGAGAGTTGGTTCTGGAAGGGGTTCCCGCCATTCTTGTGGCTCCAAGGTGGCCAAGGCGGGTGTGGTTCGCAGACATCGTTCGTCTGGCAGTGGATCAGTTTCGATCTGCCTCTTTGGTCGGATCTCCTCACTCAGGGTCAACTGTGCTACCCCAGTTAACCAACGCTGGCTTTGACGGCTTGGCTGCTGAAACCTCCATTTTAAAGGAGGAGGGTTTTTCAGATTCGGCCATTCGGACTCTTATCAGTGCCAGGAAGAGATCCTCTTCTTCCATCTATTATAGGGTTTGGAGATCTTATATTGGTTGGTGTGAGGCTAGATCTTTGCCCTGTCGGGTCTTTTCTGTTTCTAGGATTTTGGAATTTCTTCAATCTGGGCTGGACTCTGGTCTTCAGCTGAGTACTTTGAAGGGGCAGGTTCTGCCTTGTCTATCTTTTTAGGTCAGTTGCACTCCATCCTTTGGTCAGGACTTTTTTCCAGGGGGTTCGTATCTGCGGCCTCCTAGGAAGCCTTTGCTCCCTGTTTTGGGTTTTGAATTTGGTTCTCTCTGCTCTTCAGGCTTCTTCTTGAGCCTTTGCAGGTTATTGTTCTTCCTACTCTGATTCTGAAGGTTGCCTTGTTGGTGGCCATCACTTCTGTTCTGCGTGTCTCGGAGTTGGCAGCCTTGTTGGTTCGGGCTCTTCACTTTGAGAGACGTCAGGTCAAGGTGGTTTTCCGCTTCAAACCGGACCTTCTTGCTAAGGTGGTCTCTGCTTTTCGTCTTAACCAGGACATTGTTCTTCCTTCCTTGCGTCCTGAGCCTAGGAATGACAAGGAGAGGGTTTGCACTGTTTGGAAGTACTGTTTGTTTTCTTCTTCTCTTTTTCTTAAGACTGTTGTCTTTTTCGTGGTGCCCTGTTGGTCCTAGTAAGGGTTTGGCTACCTCTAAGTCTTCCATTAGCAAATGGATTCGTCAGGCTGATGTCGGGGCCTATTCTACCAAGGGGAAGGTTTTCCCTTTTTTCGTATCTCTGCTCATTCTACTCGTGATGTTGGAGTGTCCTGGGCTTTTCAGCGCCAGGCTTATGTTGAACAAGTTTGTAAGGCTGCTACTTGGTCTTCTGTTCACACTTTTTCCAAGTTTTACAAGGTTGATGTGCGGGCTTCAGCGGATGCTGTTTTTGGCCGCAGGGTTCTGCAGGCTGCAGTGGTTTGAGTTTTGCATTATGGCTTTGTTGGATACCCGCCCTTTTCTGGACACTGCTTTTGGATGTCCCAAGTGTAATAATTAATGTTTGAAGTGGGGTGTGTGACATACTTAGAATAATACCATTTTGTGAATACTCACCTGTAAAATGGGTATTATAAGTATGTCACACACCCCACTTCACCCGCCCTTTTTTGGTATCCCGGATTTTTTATAGGTGAAGTTTCGTTTACAGTTTGAGGGTTACCAATGGGTTTTTTCCTGGTACCTTGTCTTATATAATACTGGGGAATGAGTGGGAGGTACCAGGTATGTATAGACCAGGAGGGGCTCGTTTTTCATGACTTCTCTGCAACGTCGCCACCTGCTGGTGGTATAACAAAGTGTAATAATTAATGTTTGAAGTGAGGTTTGTGACATACTTATAATACCCATTTTACAGGTGAGTATTCACAAAATGTTATTATGTCGTTGTCCCTATCACTGGATCCCTGGAATCCCTCTATGTCGTTGTCCCTATCACTGGATCCCCGACATCCCTGGAAACCCTCTATGTCGTTGTCCCTATCACTGGATCCCTGGAATCCCTCTATGTCACTGTCCCTATCACTGGAATCCCTCTGTCACTGTCCCTATCACTGGAATCCCTCTATGTCGTTGTCCCTATCACTGTATCCCCGCCATCCCTGGAATCCCTCTGTCACTGTCCCTATCACTGTATCCCCGACATCCCTGGAATCCCTCTGTCGTCCCTATCACGGGATCCCCGGCATCCCTGGAATCCTTCTATGTCACTGTCCCTATCACTGGATCCCTGGAATCCCTCTATGTCACTGTCCCTATCACTGGATCCCTGGAATCCCTCTGTCGTTGTCCCTATCACTGTATCCCCGACATTCCTGGAACCCCTCTATGTCGTTGTCCCTATCACTGGATCCCTGGAATCCCTCTGTGCACGCCCACGCCAGCCATTCAGTTCCAGTACCTGCACACAGACCTGGAGCGATGCGCTGTGGGTTGATTGTCGGGTTTAGTGTTACGGAGAGATGCACAGGGTTTATGGGATACCCGACCAGACTGTCACTTTTAAAGAGGAACTAAACACAAAGATCCCGAAGTGCATGTGCAGGGTCTCCTCCAATCAGCGGGATCTGGAGGTGCAGTGATCAGCGGCCATCTCATGTGACCTCCCCCCGACTGTGTGGACCTAAACCTCACATATACCGCACAGCGGCTGGAGGGGCCGCCATGGGCCAAAAACACGACAAATCGGGCGGCCAATCCAATACAGCGGCCGTCTCATGTGACCTCCCCCTGACTGTGCGGACCTAAACCTCACATATACCGCACAGCAGCTGGAGGGGCCGCCATGGGCCAAAAACACGACAAATCGGGCGGCCAATCCAATACAGCGGCAGTCTCATGTGACCTCCCCCCGACTGTGCGGACCTAAACCTCACATATACCGCACAGCAGCCATGGGCCAAAAACACGGCAAATCGGGCAGCCAATCCGATACAGCGGCCGTCTCATGTGACCTCCCCCCGACAGTGCGGACCTAAACCTCACATATACCGCACAGCAGCCATGGGCCAAAAGCACGACAAATCGGGCGGCCAATCCGATACAGCGGCCGTCTCATGTGACCTGCCCCTGACTGTGCGGACCTAAACCTTACATATACCGCACAGCAGCTGGAGGGTCCGCCATGGGCCAAAAACACGACAAATCGGGCGGCCAATCCAATACAGCGGCCTCATTGCATCCAAAAAAAAACGTAAACCTATAATAAAAAGCCTCCTCCAGAGTTCTCGGGTCCCACGTTCTATCCCTCCTCTCATTCATCATATATAAAGCACATTCAAAACCAGTCCATGTGCATTACCACAAAATGACCAGCAGGTGTCGCTATAGCTCCACAGAGGTGTATAACAGCTTCCATAGGAAAACAGCTAAAGAGGAACTAAACCTGACTTTAACTATTGTGAGTTTTGTTTGGGGCACAAAGTGCATGTGCAGGGTCTCCTCCAATCAGCAGCCGTCTCATGTAACGCAGACCTAAACCGCGCTTACATTATACCTCCCAAGTGTCCCTGATAGGGAGGGACTGTCCCTCGTTCTTATTTGTCCCTCTTTGAGGTGTAACATGCAGATCTGCAGCAATAAATGATTCATTTGCCTATTCAAAGTGTTTCTATTGTAACTGTTACAATGCATCTCCTATCCATCCCTCAATGAGGGGGCGTGGCTTCATCTATCCCTCGATGAGGGATGGATGAAGCCACGCTCTCTCATTGAGGGATAGATGAAGCCACGCTCTCTCATTGAGGGATGGATGAAGCCACACTCTCTCATTGAGGGATAGATGAAGCCACGCCCTCTCATTGAGGGATAGATGAAGCCAGGCCCCCTCATTGAGGGATAGATGAAGCCACACTCTCTCATTGAGGGATGGATGAAGCCACACTCTCTCATTGAGGGATGGATGAAGCCACACTCTCTCATTGAGGGATAGATGAAGCCACGCCCTCTCATTGAGGGATAGATGAAGCCAGGCCCCCTCATTGAGGGATAGATGAAGCCACACTCTCTCATTGAGGGATAGATGAAGCCACGCTCTCTCATTGAGGGATGGATGAAGCCACACTCTCTCATTGAGGGATAGATGAAGCCACGCTCTCTCATTGAGGGATAGATGAAGCCACGCTCTCTCATTGAGGGATGGATGAAGCCACACTCTCTCATTGAGGGATGGATGAAGCCACACTCTCTCATTGAGGGATGGATGAAGCCACACTCTCTCATTGAGGGATGGATGAAGCCACACTCTCTCATTGAGGGATGGATGCAGCCACACTCTCTCATTGAGAGATAGATGAAGCCACGCTCTCTCATTGAGGGATGGATGAAGCCACGCTCTCTCATTGAGGGATGGATGAAGCCACACTCTCTCATTGAGGGATAGATGAAGCCACGCCCCCTCATTGAGGGATAGATGAAGCCACACTCTCTCATTGAGGGATAGATGAAGCCACGCCCCCTCATTGAGGGATAGATGAAGCCACACTCTCTCATTGAGGGATAGATGAAGCCACGCTCTCTCATTGAGGGATAGATGAAGCCACACTCTCTCATTGAGGGATAGATGAAGCCACGCCCCCTCATTGAGGGATAGATGAAGCCACACTCTCTCATTGAGGGATAGATGAAGCCACGCTCTCTCATTGAGGGATAGATGAAGCCACGCTCTCTCATTGAGGGATGGATGAAGCCACACTCTCTCATTGAGGGATAGATGAAGCCACACTCTCTCATTGAGGGATAGATGAAGCCACGCCCCCTCATTGAGGGATAGATGAAGCCACACTCTCTCATTGAGGGATAGATGAAGCCACGCTCTCTCATTGAGGGATAGATGAAGCCACGCTCTCTCATTGAGGGATAGATGAAGCCACGCTCTCTCATTGAGGGATGGATGAAGCCACACTCTCTCATTGAGGGATAGATGAAGCCACGCTCTCTCATAGAGGGATAGATGAAGCCACGCCCCCTCATTGAGAGATAGATGAACCCACACTCTCTCATTGAGGGATAGATGAAGCCACGCTCTCTCATAGAGGGATAGATGAAGCCACGCTCTCATATAGAGGGATAGATGAAGCCACACTCTCTCATTGAGGGATAGATGAAGCCACGCCCTCTCATTGAGGGATAGATGAAGCCACACTCTCTCATTGAGGGATAGATGAAGCCACGCTCTCTCATTGATTGATGGATGAAGCCACGCCCGTCACTGAGGGATGGATGAAGCCACGCCCCCTCATTGAGGGATAGATGAAGCCGCACTCTCTCATTGAGGGATAGATGAAGCCACGCTCTCTCATTAAGGAATAGATGAAGCCACACTCTCTCATTGAGGAATAGATGAAGCCACGCCCTCTCATTGAAGGTTAGATGAAGCCACACCCTCTCATTGATTGATGGATGAAGCCACGCCCGTCACTGAGGGATGGATGAAGCCACGCCCCCTCATTGAGGGATAGCTGAAGCCACGCTCTCTCATTGAGGGATAGATGAAGCCACACTCTCTCATTGAGGGATAGATGAAGCCACGCTCTCTTATTGAGGGATAGATGAAGCCACGCTCTCTCATTAAGGAATAGATGAAGCCACACTCTCTCATTGAGGAATAGATGAAGCCACGCCCTCTCATTGAAGGATAGATGAAGCCACGCCCTCTCCTTGAGGGATATATTAAGCCACACCCTCTCATTGATTGATGGATGAAGCCACGCCCGTCATTGAGGGATAGATGAAGCCACGCTCTCTCATTGAGGGATAGATGAAGCCACGCCTCTCATGGAGGGATAGATGAAGCCACGCCTCTCATGGAGGGATAGATGAAGCCACGCTCTCTCATTGAGGGATAGATGAATCCACGCCTCCTCATTGAGGGATAGATGAAGCCACGCCTCCTCATTGAGGGATAGATGAATCCACGCCTCCTCATTGAGGGATAGATGAAGCCACGCCTCCTCATTGAGGGATAGATGAAGCCACGCCCCCTCATTGAGGGATAGATGAAGCCACACTCTCTCATTGAGGGATAGATAAAGCCACGCCCTCTCATTGAGGGATAGATGAAGCCACACCCTCTCATTGATTGATGGATGAAGCCACGCCCGTCACTGAGGGATGGATGAAGCCACGCCCCCTCATTGAGGGATAGCTGAAGCCACGCTCTCTCATTGAGGGATAGATGAAGCCACGCTCTCTCATTGAGGGATAGATGAAGCCACACTCTCTCATTGAGGGATAGATGAAGCCACGCCCTCTCATTGAGAGATAGATGAAGCCACGCCCCTCATTGAGGGATAGATGAAGCCTCACTCTCTCATTGAGGGATGGATGAAGCCACACTCTCTCATTGAGGGATAGATGAATCCACGCCTCCTCATTGAGGGATAGATGAAGATACGCTCTCTCATTGAGGGATAGATGAAGCCACGCCTCCTCATTGAGGGATAGATGAAGATACGCTCTTTCATTGAGGGATAGATAAAGCCACGCCTCCTCATTGAGGGATAGATGAAGCCACACTCTCTCATTGAGGGATAGATGAAGCCACGCCTCCTCATTGAGGGATAGATGAAGCCACACTCTCTCATTGAGGGATAGATGAAGCCACACCCACTCATTGAGGGATAGATGAAGCCACGCCCTCTCATTGAGGGATAAATGAAGCCACGCCCCCTCATTGAGGGATAGATGAAGCCACACTCTCTTATTGAGGGATAGATGAAGCCACGCTCTCTCATTGAGGGATAGATGAAGCCACGCCCCCTCATTGAGGGATAGATGAAGCCACGCTCTCTCATTGAGGGATAGATGAAGCCACGCTCTCTCATTGAGGGATAGATGAAGCCACGCTCTCTCATTGAGGGATAGATGAAGCCACGCTCTCTCATTGAGGGATAGATGAAGCCACGCTCTCTCATTGAGGGATAGATGAAGCCACGCTCTCTCATTGAGGGATAGATGAAGCCACGCTCTCTCATTGAGGGGTAGATGAAGCCACGCTCTCTCATTGAGGGATAGATGAAGCCACGCCCTCTCATTGAGGGATAGATGAAGCCACGCTCTCTCATTGAGGGATAGATGAAGCCACACTCTCTCATTGATTGATGGATGAAGCCACGCTCTCTCATTGAGGGATACATGAAGCCACGCTCTCTCATTGAGGGATGGATGAAGCCACGCCCCCTCATTGAGGGATAGATAAAGCCACGCTCTCTCATTGAGGGATGGATGAAGCCACGCCCTCTCATTGAGGGATAGATGAAGCCACAATCTCTCATTGAGGGATAGATGAAGCCACGCCCTCTCATTGAGGGATAGATGAAGCCACGCTCTCTCATTGAGGGATAGATGAAGCCACGCCCTCTCATTGAGGGATAGATGAAGCCACGCCCTCTCATTGAGGGATAGATGAAGCCACACTCTCTCATTGATTGATGGATGAAGCCACGCTCTCTCATTGAGGGATGGATGAAGCCACGCCTTCTCATTGAGGGATAGATGAAGCCACACTCTCTCATTGAGGGATGGATGAAGCCACGCCCTCTCATTGAGGGATAGATAAAGCCACGCCCTCTCATTGAGGGATAGATGAAGCCACACTCTCTCATTGAGGGATGGATGAAGCCACGCCCTCTCATTGAGGGATAGATGAAGCCACGCACTCTCATTGAGGGATAGATGAAGCCACGCCCTCTCATTGAGGGATAGATGAAGCCACGCACTCTCATTGAGGGATAGATGAAGCCACGCTCTCTCACTGAGGGTTAGATGAAGCCACGCCCTCTCATTGAGGGATAGATGAAGCCACGCACTCTCATTGAGGGATAGATGAAGCCACACTCTCTCATTGAGGGATGGATGAAGCCACGCCCTCTCATTGAGGGATGGATGAAGCCACGCCCTCTCATTGAGGGATAGATGAAGCCACGCCCCCTCATTGAGGGATGGATGAAGCCACACTCTCTTATTGAGGGATAGATTAAGCCACGCCCCCTCATTGAGGGATGGATGAAGCCACACTCTCTCATTGAGGGATAGATGAAGCCACGCCCCCTCATTGAGGGATGGATGAAGCCACACTCTCTCATTGGGGGATAGATGAAGCCACACTCTCTAATTGAGGGATAAATGAAGCCACGCCCCCTCACTGAGGGATAGATGAAGCCACACTCTCTCATTGAGGGATAGATGAAGCCACGCCCCCTCATTGAGGGATAGATGAAGCCACGCTCTCTCATTGAGGGATAGATGAAGCCACGCCCCCACATTGAGGGATAGATGAAGCCACGCTCTCTCATTGAGGGATAGATGAAGCCACGCCCCCTCATTGAGGGATAGAGTAAGCCACGCTCTCTCATTGAGGGATAGATGAAGCCACGCTCTCTCATTGAGGGATAGATGAAGCCACGCTCTCTCATTGAGGGATAGATGAAGCCACGCTCTCTCATTGAGGGATAGATGAAGCCACGCCCCCTCATTGAGGGATAGATGAAGCCACACTCTCTCATTGAGGGATAGATGAAGCCACACTCTCTCATTGAGGGATAGATGAAGCCACGCTCTCTCATTGAGGGATAGATGAAGCCACACTCTCTCATTGGGGGATGGATGAAGCCACGCCCCCTCATTGAGGGATAGATGAAGTCACTGTGACAGACTCTCTGCCCTTTAGACTTTACACAGGTTCATTACTTTCCTTTTCTTAAGCATGTTACAGACTGCCAGTGTATTGATTGATTACGTTATTCATTGTTCTGACTGCCATTGTATTTATTGATTACGTCACAGACAATGGCATTGTTCTGATTGATTGTGTTACAGACGTCTATTGTGTTCCTGATTGCGTCACCGGCAGAGTTGAGGGATTGTGTGCCCTGCTGCTATTGGTCGGTGTATTTGTCATGCAGTCCTCCATCAGGTCCATGGGGGAGGTCCCCTTGCATGGAGGCTTGCATATAAGGCCCAGTGTGGCACTAATAAAGTTGTCTTCACCTTCACCCTCAATACTGAGTTCTGTCTCTTATTGGGGGAAACGCTATATTACAATTCACTAGCCCTTGTAAGGGCTGTTCCTGTTTCCTCACGGACGACTCTGGAATTCCAGCAGCACCTCTCACCATAGGGAAAGGACGTCTCGGGCGGTGAAGCCCTCCGGCGATAAGGGTTATCGCTACAATTGGTGGCAAGCGGTCGGATGGTCCTTTCTACCCAGAGAGAGTGCTACCCTGATGGAGAGTCAGTATGACAAGTTGAAAAGGCTGACCCTGAAGGATCTACTCGAGAGCCGGGGAAGGTCAGCTAGCAACCGCCCACGTCGGGAACTGATAGCCGAGCTGATCGAAATGGATCGTGCAGCAGTGAGGACCGAAACCAATATAGAGATCGATGAAGACGCTGCTCTCGTTCAAGCGGTTCGGAACAGATTGTCAGTCTATGGCCCGAATCCATCACAGGAACTGATCGACCGAGTCTTCGCCGCAGCGGAGGCAGAGGCCAGTAAGCGAAGGGAAGATCGGCGACTTTCAACCCAGCAGCCTCTCAGCCTCAGTTACACTGGGGGGAGAAAGATTCCATTTGCAGCATTTAAGTCCTTCCAGGAAAGTGACGACGAGATTGACGGATTTTTGGCCGATTTTGAACGGCAGTGCGCTTTACACCGGGTACCCACGGAGGAATGGGTCACCATATTATCAGGGAAACTATCTGGGAAAGCTTCCGATGCTTTCCGGGCCATCCCTGATGCGGACTTACCACACTACCATCTGGTAAAGGAGGCTTTGTTAGCCCGGTGCGCTGTCACCCCGGAAGCCTACAGGCGACGATTTCGGGAATCCCAAAAGAAGGGAGGGGATTCTTACACGGAGTGGGCATGTCGCCTCCATCGTACAGCATCACACTGGGTCACTGGATGCAAAGCCACGACCGCTGAGGATGTACTACAGTTGTTTTTACTAGAACATTTTCTCAATACCCTGCAACCAGAGCTAAGAGAGTGGGTATGTGACCGGAGGCCTCTAACGCTACCTGAGGCTGCTCGTCTAGCCGACGAGTACACCGATGCTCGCCGGACAGAACAGTCCGCTCCAAAACCACCACCTCCCATCAAATTTCAAGCACCTGTGGCTTCAGCGCCAACTCGTGACTCTGGGCCACATAGGCCGGCGCAGCAACCGAACCTCTCCACAGTTCAGTGCCATCGTTGCAAACAATGGGGACATTATCGCAGTGATTGCGCCCTAGAGCCTCCCCGAAACACGTGGGGGCAGAAGCAACCTTCCACCTCCCGTACTCCTGTGGCACACTGTTTGGAAGCTGAGAGCAGTTCGGAAGAGTATCTGGGGGTACTGTATGAAGCTGATCCTGTACAAGCGGCCATCCAAGACAACCGACAGCACCATCGCCAGGGGGTACGAGTCAATGGGCGCACCGCGCAAGGATTACGCGACACCGGAGCCACACTTACTTTGCTCCAACCTTATTTGGTCAAGAACAAAGACCGCACCGGACACACCGTTGCAGTAAGGGTGGCGGGAGGAGCTGTGTTTCGACTCCCCACCGCCCAAGTACATTTTGACTGGGGCGCTGGATCCGGCAGGGTACAGGTGGGACTTATGGACAACTTACCAGCAGAAGTACTATTGGGAAATGATCTAGGACCAATGACTTCTGCCTACGCTACCTCTGGGCCAGCCAGCGTCAACCCTGTTACAACCCGGTCTCCAGCCCGAGCTGCCGACTCCAGCCCACTGGTCGGGGAGACCCAGGGGTTTCGTCTGCATCACGTCATGTCTGTTACAAGAAGCCAAGAAGAGGATCAGCCATCAGGTTACATCCTTCCAGAAGGGAAACGTATGCCAAACACTATTTTTGTTGGGGGCATTGACCGTCGGATTAATCAGCCTGAAATTAAGGATGTTTTTTCAAAGTATGGCGCTGTAAAGAATGTCAAAATTATTAGGGATGCCTCTGGCGTTTCTAAGGGTTATGGTTTTGTCTACTTTTACGATGATGTAGATGTGCAGAAGATTGTGGATTCTCTGATCAGCTTCCATGGAAAGAGATTGAAACTTGGGCCAGCTATAAGAAAGCAAAGCACCTGTGCACACATCCAACCAAGGACTTTGGTGCTGAACTCACCAACGCCACAATATCCCAGTGTTTGGACCCCACCCATGACCGATTCCTATGTACAGCCCACGTCAATGTTTAGTCCGGTTACTCACTATTTGCAGACTTGACTTTACACAGAACTCTGCCCATAACAAGAGACCCGAACAGGGTCAATCCGGGTCTGCCGGGTGTTCCACAAAAAGGGGGCATTGTGACAGACTCCCTGCCCTTTGGACTTTACACAGGTTCATTACTTTCCTTTTCTTAAGCATGTTACAGACTGCCATTGTGTTGATTGATTACGTTATTCATTGTTCTGACTGCCATTGTATTGATTGATTACGTCACAGACAATGGCATTGTTCTGATTGATTGTGTTACAGACGTCTATTGTGTTCCTGATTGCGTCACCGGCAGAGTTGAGGGATTGTGTGCCCTGCTGCTATTGGTCGGTGTATTTGTCATGCAGTCCTCCATCAGGTCCATGGGGGAGGTCCCCTTGCATGGAGGCTTGCATATAAGGCCCAGTGTGGCACTAATAAAGTTCACTTCACCTTCACCCTCAATACTGAAGTTCTGTCTCTTATTGGGGGAAACGCTATATTACAATTCACTAGCCCTTGTAAGGGCTGTTCCTGTTTCCTCACGGACGACTCTGGAATTCCAGCAGCACCTTTCACCATTGGGAAAAGGACGTCTCTGGCGGGGAAGCCCTCCGGCGATAAAGGTTATCGCCACAGTCACGCTCTCTCATTGAGGGATAGATGAAGCCACACTCTCTCATTGAGGGATAGATGAAGCCACACTCTCTCATTGAGGGATAGATGAAGCCACACTTTCTCATTGAGGGATAAATGAAGCCACACCCCCTCATTGAGGGATGGATGAAGCCACACCCCCTCATTGAGGGATGGATGAAGCCACGCTCTCTCATTGAGGGATAGATGAAGCCACACTCTCTCATTGAGGGATAGATGAAGCCACACCCCCTCATTGAGGGATGGATGAAGCCACGCTCTCTCATTGAGGGATAGATGAAGCCACACTCTCTCATTGAGGGATGGATGAAGCCACGCCACCTCATTGAGGGATAGATGAAGCCACGCCCCCTCATTGAGGGATAGATGAAGCCACGCCCCCTCATTGAGGGATAGATGAAGCCACGCTCTCTCATTGAGGAATAGATGAAGCCACGCCCCCTCATTGAGGGATGGATGAAGCCACGCCCCTCATTGAGGGATAGATGAAGCCATGCTCTCTCATTGAGGGATAGATGAAGCCATGCTCTCTCATTGAGGGATAGATGAAGCCACGCTCTCTCATTGAGGGATAGATGAAGCCACGCTCTCTCATTGAGGAATAGATGAAGCCACGCTCTCTCATTGAGGGATAGATGAAGCCACGCCCCCTCATTGAGGGATAGATGAAGCCACGCTCTCTCATTGAGAAATAGATGAAGCCACGCTCTCTCATTGAGGGATAGATGAAGCCACGCTCTCTCATTGAGGGATAGATGAAGCCACGCTCTCTCATTGAGGAATAGATGAAGCCACACTCTCTCATTGAGGGATAGATGAAGCCTCACTCTCTCATTGAGGGATAGATGAAGCCACGCCCTCTCATTGAGGAATAGATGAAGCCAGGCCCCCTCATTGAGGGATAGATGAAGCCGCGCTCTCTCTTTGAGGGATGGATGAAGCCACACTCTCTCATTGAGGGATAGATGAAGCCACACTCTCTCATTGAGTGATAGATGAAGCCACACCCTCTCATTGAGGGATGGATGAAGCCACACTCTCTCATTGAGGGATAGATGAAGCCACGCCCCCTCATTGAGGGATAGATGAAGCCACTCCCCCTCATTGAGGAATAGATGAAGCCACACTCTCTCATTGAGAGATAGATGAAGCCACGCTCTCTCATTGAGGGATAGATAAGGCCACACACCCTCATTGAGGGATAGATGAAGCCACGCTCTCTCATTGAGGGATAGATGAAGCCACACTCTCTCATTGAGAGATAGATGAAGCCGCGCTCTCTCTTTGAGGGATGGATGAAGCCACACTCTCTCATTGAGGGATAGATGAAGCCACACTCTCTCATTGAGAGATAGATGAAGCCACACTCTCTCATTGAGGGATGGATGAAGCCACACTCTCTCATTGAGGGATAGATGAAGCCACGCTCTCTCATTGAGGAATAGATGAAGCCACGCTCTCTCATTGAGGAATAGATGAAGCCACACTCTCTCATTGAGGGATAGATGAAGCCACACTCTCTCATTGAGGGATAGATGAAGCCACGCTCTCTCATTGAGGAATAGATGAAGCCACGCTCTCTCATTGAGGGATAGATGAAGCCACACTCTCTCATTGAGGAATAGATGAAGCCACGCTCTCTCATTGAGGGATAGATGAAGCCACGTTCTCTCATTGAGGAATAGATAAAGCCACGCTCTCTCATTGAGGGATAGATGAAGCCGCGCTCTCTCATTGAGGGATAGATGAAGCCGCGCTCTCTCATTGAGGAATAGATGAAGCCACGCTCTCTCATTGAGGGATAGATGAAGCCACGCTCTCTCATTGAGGGATGGATGAAGCCACGCCCCCTCATTGAGGGATAGATGAAGCCACGGTCTCTCATTGAGGGATGGATGAAGCCACGCTCTCTCATTGAGGGATAGATGAAGCCACGCTCTCTCATTGATTGATGGATGAAGCCACACTCTCTCATTGAGGGATAGATGAAGCCACGCTCTCTCATTGAGGAATAGATGAAGCCACACTCTCTCATTGAGGGATGGATGAAGCCACGCTCTCTCATTGAGGGATAGATGAAGCCACGCTCTCTAATTGAGGGATGTATGAAGCCACACTCTCTCATTGAGGGATAGATGAAGCCACGCTCTCTAATTGAGGGATGTATGAAGCCAAACTCTCTCATTGAGGGATAGATGAAGCCACGCCCCCTCATTGAGGGATAGATAAAGCCACACTCTCTCATTGAGGGATAGATGAAGCCACGCCCCCTCATTGAGGGATAGATGAAGCCACGCTCTCTCATTGAGGGATAGATGAAGCCACGCTCTCTCATTGAGGGATAGATGAAGCCACGCTCTCTCATTGACGGATGGATGAAGCCGGGCTCTCTCATTGAGGAATAGATGAAGCCACGCCCTCTCATTGAGGGATAGATGAAGCCACGCTCTCTCATTGAGGGATAGATGAAGCCACGCTCTCTCATTGAGGGATAGATGAAGCCACACCCTCTCATTGAGGGATAGATGAAGCCACGCCCTCTCATTGAGGGATAGATGAAGCCACGCTCTCATTAAGGGATAGATGCAGCCACGCCCCCTCATTGAGGGATAGATGAAGCCACGCCCCCTCATTGAGGGATAGATGAAGCCACGCTCTCTCATTGAGGGATAGATGAATCCACGCCCCCTCATTGAGGGATAGATGAAGAGACACTCTCTCATTGAGGGATGGATGAAGCCACGCCCTCTCATTGAGGGATAGATGAAGCCACACTCTCTCATTGAGGGATAGATGAAGCCACACTCTCTCATTGAGGGATAGATGAAGCCACGCCCCCCCCCATTGAGGAATAGATGAAGCCACGCTCTCTCATTGAGGGATAGATGAAGCCACGCCCCCTCATTGAAGGATAGATGAAGCCACACTCTCTCATTGAGGGATAGATGAAGCCACGCCCCCTCATTGAGGGATAGATGAAGCCACGCCCCCTCATTGAGGGATAGATGAAGCCACACTCTCTCATTGAGGGATAGATGAAGCCACGCCCCCTCATTGAGGGATAGATGAAGCCACACTCTCTCATTGAGGGATAGATGAAGCCACACTCTCTCATTAAGGGATAGATGAAGCCACGCCCCCTCATTGAGGGATAGATGAAGCCACGCCCCCTCATTGAGGGATAGATGAAGCCACACTCTCTCATTGAGGGATAGATGAAGCCACACCCCCTCATTGAGGGATAGATGAAGCCACACTCTCTCATTGAGGGATAGATGAAGCCACACTCTCTCATTGAGGGATAGATGAAGCCACGCCCCCTCATTGAGGGATAGATGAAGCGACGCCCCCTCATTGAGGGATAGATGAAGCCACACTCTCTCATTGAGGGATGGATGAAGCCACGCCCTCTCATTGAGGGATAGATGAAGCCACACTCTCTCATTGAGGGATAGATGAAGCCACACTCTCTCATTGAGGGATAGATGAAGCCACGCCCTCTCATTGAGGGATAGATGAAGCCACACTCTCTCATTGAGGGATGGATGAAGCCACGCCCTCTCATTGAGGGATAGATGAAGCCACACTCTCTCATTGAGGGATAGATGAAGCCACACTCTCTCATTGAGGGATAGATAAAGCCACACTCTCTCATTGAGGGATAGATGAAGCCACGCTCTCTCATTGAGGGATAGATGAAGCCACGCCCTCTCATTGAGGGATAGATAAAGCCACGCTCTCTCATTGAGGGATAGATGAAGCCACGCCCTCTCATTGAGGGATAGATGAAGCCACGCCCCCTCATTGAGGGATAGATGAAGCCGCGCTCTCTCATTGAGGGATGGATGAAGCCACGCTCTCTCGTTGAGGGATAGATGAAGCCACGCCCCCTCGTTGAGGGATAGATGAAGCCACGCTCTCTCATTGAGGGATAGATGAAGCCGCGCTCTCTCATTGAGGGATAGATGAAGCCACACTCTCTCATTGAGGGATAGATGAAGCCACGCCCTCTCATTGAGGGATGGATGAAGCCACACCCTCTTATTGAGAGATAGATGAAGCCACACTCTCTCATTGAGGGATAGATGAAGCCGCGCTCTCTCATTGAGAGATAGATGAAGCCGCGCTCTCTCATTGAGGGATAGATGAAGCCACGCCCTCTCATTGAGGGATAGATGAAGCCACGCCCCCTCATTGAGGGATAGATGAAGCCGCGCTCTCTCATTGAGGGATGGATGAAGCCACGCTCTCTCGTTGAGGGATAGATGAAGCCACGCCCCCTCGTTGAGGGATAGATGAAGCCACGCTCTCTCATTGAGGGATAGATGAAGCCGCGCTCTCTCATTGAGGGATAGATGAAGCCGCGCTCTCTCATTGAGGGATGGATGAAGCCACACTCTCTCGTTGAGGGATAGATGAAGCCACGCCCTCTCATTGAGGGATAGATGAAGCCACACTCTCTCGTTGAGGGATAGATGAAGCCACGCTCTCTCATTGAGGGATAGATGAAGCCACACTCTCTCATTGAGGGATAGATGAAGCCACACTCTCTCATTGAGGGATAGATGAAGCTGCGCTCTCCCATTGAGGGATAGATGAAGCCGCGCTCTCCCATTGAGGGATAGATGAAGCCACGCTCTCTCATTGAGGGATGGATGAAGCCACGCTCTCTCATTGAGGGATGGATGAAGCCACGCTCTCTCGTTGAGGGATGGATGAAGCCACACTCTCTCAATGAGGGATAGATGAAGCCACACTCTCTCATTGAGGGATAGATGAAGCCGCGCTCTCTCAGGGAGGGATAGATGAAGCCGCGCTCTCTCATTGAGGGATAGATGAAGCCGCGCTCTCTCAGGGAGGGATAGATGAAGCCGCGCTCTCTCATTGAGGGATAGATGAAGCCGCGCTCTCTCATTGAGGGATAGATGAAGCCGCGCTCTCTCATTGAGGGATAGATGAAGCCGCGCTCTCTCATTGACGGATAGATGAAGCCGCGCTCTCTCATTGAGGGATAGATGAAGCCACGCTCTCTCATTGAGGGATAGATGAAGCCACACTCTCTCATTGAGGGATGATGAAGCCACGCTCTCTCATTGAGAGATGGATGAAGCCACACTCTCTCATTGAGGGATAGATGAAGCCACGCTCTCTCATTGAGGGATAGATGAAGCCGCGCTCTCTCATTGACGGATAGATGAAGCCGCGCTCTCTCATTGAGGGATAGATGAAGCCACGCTCTCTCATTGAGGGATAGATGAAGCCACACTCTCTCATTGAGGGATAGATGAAGCCGCGCTCTCTCATTGAGGGATAGATGAAGCCACGCTCTCTCATTGAGGGATAGATGAAGCCGCGCTCTCTCATTGAGGGATAGATGAAGCCGCGCTCTCTCATTGAGGGATAGATGAAGCCACGCTCTCTCATTGAGGGATGATGAAGCCACGCTCTCTCATTGAGAGATGGATGAAGCCACACTCTCTCGTTGAGGGATAGATGAAGCCACGCTCTCTGATTGAGGGATAGATGAAGCCACGCTCTCTCATTGAGGGATAGATGAAGCCACACCCCCTCATTGAGGGATAGATGAAGCCACACTCTCTCATTGAGGGATAGATGAAGCCACGCTCTCTCATTGAGGGATAGATGAAGCCACACCCCCTCATTGAGAGATGGATGAAGCCACACTCTCTCGTTGAGGGATAGATGAAGCCACGCTCTTTCATTGAGGGATAGATGAAGCCACGCTCTCTCATTGAGGGATAGATGAAGCCACACCCCCTCATTGAGGGATAGATGAAGCCACACTCTCTCATTGAGGGATAGATGAAGCCACGCTCTCTCATTGAGGGATAGATGAAGCCACGCTCTCTCATTGAGGGATGGATGAAGCCACGCTCTCTCATTGAGGGATGGATGAAGCCGCGCTCTCTCATTGAGAGATAGATGAAGCCACGCTCTCTCATTGAGGGATAGATGAAGCCACGCTCTCTCATTGAGGGATGGATGAAGCCACGCTCTCTCATTGAGGGATAGATGAAGCCACGCTCTCTCATTGAGGGATGGATGAAGCCACGCTCTCTCATTGAGGGATAGATGAAGCCACGCTCTCTCATTGAGGGATAGATGAAGCCACGCTCTCTCATTGAGGGATAGATGAAGCCACGCTCTCTCATTGAGGGATGGATGAAGCCACGCTCTCTCATTGAGGGATAGATGAAGCCATGTTCTCTCATTGAGGGATAGATGAAGCCACGCTCTCTCATTGAGGGATAGATGAAGCCACGCCCTCTCATTGAGGGATAGATGAAGCCACGCCCTCTCATTGAGGGATAGATGAAGCCACGCCCTCTCATTGAGGGATAGATGAAGCCACGCCCTCTCATTGAGGGATAGATGAAGCCACGCTCTCTCATTGAGGAATAGATGAAGCCGCGCTCTCTCAGTGAGGGATGGATGAAGCCGCGCTCTCTCAGTGAGGGATGGATGAAGCCACGCTCTCTCATTGAGGGATGGATGAAGCCGCGCTCTCTCAGTGAGGGATGGATGAAGCCACGCTCTCTCATTGAGGGATAGATGAAGCCACGCTCTCTCATTGAGGGATAGATGAAGCCGCGCTCTCTCATTGAGGGATGGATGAAGCCGCGCTCTCTCATTGAGGGATGGATGAAGCCGCGCTCTCTCAGTGAGGGATGGATGAAGCCACGCTCTCTCATTGAGGGATAGATGAAGCCACGCTCTCTCATTGAGGGATAGATGAAGCCACGCCCCCTCATTGAGGGATAGATGAAAACACACTCTCTCATTGAGGGATGGATGAAGCCACACTCTCTCATTGAGGGATAGATGAAGCCACACTCTCTCATTGAGGGATAGATGAAGCCACGCTCTCTCATTGAGGGATAGATGAAGCCACGCCCCCTCATTGAGGGATAGATGAAGCCACACTCTCTCATTGAGGGATAGATGAAGCCACACTCTCTCATTGAGGGATAGATGAAGCCACGCTCTCTCATTGAGGGATAGATGAAGCCACGCCCCCTCATTGAGGGATAGATGAAGCCACACTCTCTCATTGAGGGATAGATGAAGCCACGCCCCCTCATTGAGGGATAGATGAAGCCACACTCTCTCATTGAGGGATAGATGAAGCCACACTCTCTCATTGAGGGATAGATGAAGCCACACTCTCTGATTGAGGGATGGATGAAGCCACGCTCTCTCATTGAGGGATAGATGAAGCCACGCTCTCTCATTGAGGGATAGATGAAGCCACGCCCCCTCATTGAGGGATAGATGAAGCCACACTCTCTCATTGAGGGATAGATGAAGCCACGCCCCCTCATTGAGGGATAGATGAAGCCACGCTCTCTCATTGAGGGATAGATGAAGCCACGCTCTCTCATTGAGGGATAGATGAAGCCACGCCCCCTCATTGAGGGATAGATGAAGCCACACTCTCTCATTGAGGGATAGATGAAGCCACGCCCCCTCATTGAGGGATAGATGAAGCCACACTCTCTTATTGAGGGATAGATGAAGCCACGCTCTCTCATTGAGGGATAGATGAAGCCACGCCCCCTCATTGAGGGATAGATGAAGCCACACTCTCTCATTGAGGGATAGATGAAGCCACGCCCCCTCATTGAGGGATAGATGAAGCCACACTCTCTCATTGAGGGATAGATGAAGCCACGCCCCCTCATTGAGGGATAGATGAAGCCACACTCTCTTATTGAGGGATAGATGAAGCCACGCTCTCTCATTGAGGGATAGATGAAGCCACACTCTCTCATTGAGGGATAGATGAAGCCACACTCTCTCATTGAGGGATGGATGAAGCCACGCTCTCTCATTGAGGGATAGATGAAGCCACGCTCTCTCATTGAGGGATAGATGAAGCCACGCCCCCTCATTGAGGGATAGATGAAGCCACACTCTCTCATTGAGGGATGGATGAAGCCACGCTCTCTCTTTGAGGGATAAATGACGCCACGCTCTCTCATTGAGGGATAGATGAAGCCACGCCCCCTCATTGAGGGATAGATGAAGCCGCACTCTCTCATTGAGGGATGGATGAAGCCACACCCCCTCATTGAGGGATAGATGAAGCCACGCTCTCTCATTGAGGGATAGATGAAGCCACACTCTCTCATTGAGGGATAGATGAAGCCACGCTCTCTCATTGAGGGATGGATGAAGCCACACTCTCTCGTTGAGGGATAGATGAAGCCACGCCCCCTCATTGAGGGATGGATGAAGCCACGCTCTCTCATTGAGGGATAGATGAAGCCGCGCTCTCTCATTGAGGGATAGATGAAGCCACGCTCTCTCATTGAGGGATAGATGAAGCCACGCCCTCTCATTGAGGGATAGATGAAGTCACACCCCCTCATTGAGGGATAGATGAAGCCACACCCCCTCATTGAGGGATAGATAAAGCCACACTCTCTCATTGAGGGATGGATGAAGCCACGCTCTCTCATTGAGGGATGGATGAAGCCACACTCTCTCATTGAGGGATGGATGAAGCCACACTCTCTCATTGAGGGATGGATGAACCCACGCCCCCTCATTGAGGGATATATGAAGCCACGCCCCCTCATTGAGGGATAGATGAAGCCACACTCTCATTGAGGGATAGATGAAGCCACGCCCCCTCATTGAGGGATAGATGAAGCCACGCCCCCTCATTGAGGGATAGATGAAGCCACACTCTCTCATTGAGGGATGGATGAAGCCACACTCTCTCATTGAGGGATGGATGAAGCCACACTCTCTCATTGAGGGATGGATGAAGCCACGCCCTCTCATTGAGGGATGGATGAAGCCACGCCCTCTCATTGAGGGATAGATGAAGCCACACTCTCTCATTGAGGGATAGATGAAGCCACACCCCCTCATTGAGGGATAGATGAAGCCACACACCCTCATTGAGGGATAGATGAAGCCACACCCTCTTATTGAGGGATAGATGAAGCCACACCCTCTTATTGAGGGATAGATGAAGCCACACCCTCTTATTGAGGGATAGATGAAGCCACACCCTCTTATTGAGGGATAGATGAAGCCACACCCTCTTATTGAGGGATAGATGAAGCCACACCCTCTTATTGAGGGATAGATGAAGCCACACTCTCTCATTGAGGGATGGATGAAGCCTTGTTACATTACTAATGATGGACTCCTCCTTAAAGTGGAAATGAACCCAGAGCGGCCCCTGGTCTCCCCCTTGGGTATCCCAAATCTGGGCTTTGTTCCACTTTAAAGGAGGGAGTCGGCCATTTTTCATGTTGCTACTGAGTGAAAAGTGTTTCACACTGCTGGGAGAGACCTCACTGGACACACAAAAATGTAATTTATTTAATAAATTACATTTTTTTGTAAGGCAACCTCACTTTTTCATTGTTTAACTATAACATATAACATAACTATAACTTATAACACAACAACTATAACATATAACATAACTATAACTTATAACATAACTATAACATATAACATAACTATAACATATAACATAACTATAACTTATAACATAATTATAACATATAACACAACTATAAAATATAACCTAACTATAACTTATAACATAACTATAACTTATAACATAACTATAACATATAACATAACTATAACATATAACATAACTATAACATATAACTATAACTTATAACATAATTATAACATATAACATAACTATAACTTATAACACAACTATAACATATAACATAACTATAACATATAACATAACTATAACCTATAACATAACTATAACTTATAACATAACTATAACATGTAACATAACTATAACTTATAACATAACTATAACTTATAACACAACTGTAACTTATAACATAACTATAACTTATAACACAACTATAACATATAACATAACTATAACTTATAACATAACTATAACATATAAAATAACTATAACTTATAACATAACTATAACTTATAACACAACTGTAACTTATAACATAACTATAACTTATAACACAACTATAACATATAACATAACTATAACTTATAACATAACTATAACATATAACACAACTATAACATATAACACAACTATAACATATAACATAACTATAACATATAACATAACTATAACTTATAACACAACTATAACATATAACATAACTATAACATATAACATAACTATAACATATAACATAACTATAACTTATAACATAATTATAACATATAACATAACTATAACATATAACATAACTATAACATATAACATAACTATAACTTATAACATAACTATAACTTATAACATAACTATAACATATAACATAACTATAACATATAACATAACTATAACTTATAACATAACTATAACTTATAACATAATTATAACATATAACATAACTATAACATATAACATAACTATAACATATAACATAACTATAACATATAACATAACTATAACTTATAACATAATTATAACATATAACATAACTATAACATATAACATAACTATAACTTATAACATAACTATATATAACATATAATATAACTATAACATAACTATAACATATAACATAACTATAACTTATAACATAACTATAACATATAATATAACTATAACATAACTATAACATATAACATAACTATAACTGATAACATAACTATAAAATATAACATAACTATAACATTTAACATAACTATAACATATAACTATAAAATATAACATAACAATAACATATAACATAACTATAACATATAACATAACTATAACTTATAACATAACTATAACATATAATATAACTATAACATAACTATAACATATAACATAACTATAACTGATAACATAACTATAAAATATAACATAACTATAACATTTAACATAACTATAACTTATAACTATAAAATATAACATAACAATAACATATAACATAACTATAACTTATAACATAATTATAACATATAACATAACTATAACATATAACATAACTATAACTTATAACATAACTTTAACATATAATATAACTATAACATAACTATAACATATAACATAACTATAACATATAACATAACTATAACTTATAACATAACTATAACATATAATATAACTATAACATAACTATAACATATAACATAACTATAACTTATAACATAACTATAACATATAATATAACTATAACATAACTATAACATATAACATAACTATAACTTATAACATAACTATAACTTATAACATAACTATAACTGATAACATAACTATAAAATATAACATGACTATAACATAACTATAACATATAACATAACTATAACTTATAACATAACTATAACATATAACATAACTATAACATATAACATAACTATAACATATAACATAACATTTAACATAACTATAACTTATAACTATAAAATATAACATAACTATAACTTATAACATAACTATAACATATAACTATAACATATAACATAACTATAACATATAACATAACTATAACATATAACATAACTATAACATAGACTCGTAGCAGCTATTCACTGCTTTTGGCCCTACACAATATTTTAAGTTTCTCATGTGGCCCCATGAAAAACAGAATTGCCCCCCACCTGCTGTATATTGTCAGACGCTCCCCCGAGTCTCCGCCAGCGCCAGGCTATAGATTGTCAGACGCTCCCCGAGTCTCCGGCCAGCGCCACGCTGTATATTGTCAGACACTCCCCCGAGTCTCCGGCCAGCGCCACGCTGTATATTGTCAGACACTCCCCCGAGTCTCCGGCCAGCGCCACGCTGTATATTGTCAGACACTCCCCCGAGTCTCCGGCCAGCGCCACGCTGTATATTGTCAGACACTCCCCCGAGTCTCCGGCCAGCGCCACGCTGTATATTGTCAGACACTCCCCCGAGTCTCCGGCCAGCGCCACGCTGTATATTGTCAGACGCTCCCCGAGTTTCCGTGCAGCGCCACGCTGTATATTGTGAGACGCTCCCCCGAGTCTCCGGCCAGCGCCACGCTGTATATTGTCAGACGCTCCCCCGAGTCTCAGGCAAACACCAAGTTGTATATTGTCAGACGCTCCCCGGCCACAGTGGGAGCAGTCTATTGTCACCCTGCTCAGTGCGCATGCGCAATGTCTCCCGACCCAACAGAACCAACCAGATCCAGAGAGGCACATGGAGAGAAAGGTGAGACATCCCGAGACAGCGAGAGACATCCCGAGACAGCCACCGTATATATACTGCACGAGACATCCACCAATTATACACTGCAAGAGACATCCACCCTGACCACAAGAGACATCCACCCTGACCACAAGAGACATCCATCTGTCACTGCACGAGACATCCACCCTGACCACAAGAGACATCCATCTGTCACTGCACGAGACATCCACCCTGACCACAAGAGACATCCATCTATCACTGCACGAGACATCCGCCCTGACCACAAGAGACATCCATCTATCACTGCACGAGACATCCGCCCTGACCACAAGAGACATCCATCTGTCACTGCACGAGACATCCGCCCTGACCACAAGAGACATCCATCTGTCACTGCACGAGACATCCACCCTGACCACAAGAGACATCCATCTGTCACTGCACGAGACATCCGCCCTGACCACAAGAGACATCCATCTGTCACTGACTGCACGAGACATCCACCCTGACCACAAGAGACATCCATCTGTCACTGCATGAGACATCTGCCCTGACCACAAGAGACATCCACCCTGACCACAAGAGACATCCATCTGTCACTGCACGAGACATCCACCCTGACCACAAGAGACATCCATCTGTCACTGACTGCACGAGACATCCACCCTGACCACAAGAGACATCCATCTGTCACTGCACGAGACATCCGCCCTGACCACAAGAGACATCCATCTATTACTACACGAGACATCCACCCTGACCACAAGAGACATCCATCTATTACTACACGAGACATCCACCCTGACCACAAGAGACATCCATCTGTCACTGCACGAGACATCCACCCTGACCACAAGAGACATCCATCTGTCACTGCACGAGACATCCACCCTGACCACAAGAGACATCCATCTGTCACTGCACGAGACATCCACCCTGACCACAAGAGACATCCATCTGTCACTGCACGAGACATCCACCCTGACCACAAGAGACATCCATCTATCACTGCACGAGACATCCACCCTGACCACAAGAGACATCCATCTATCACTGCACGAGACATCCGCCCTGACCACAAGAGACATCCATCTGTCACTGCACGAGACATCCACCCTGACCACAAGAGACATCCATCTGTCACTGCACGAGACATCCACCCTGACCACAAGAGACATCCATCTATCACTGCACGAGACATCCGCCCTGACCACAAGAGACATCCATCTGTCACTGCACGAGACATCCACCCTGACCACAAGAGACATCCATCTGTCACTGACTGCACGAGACATCCACCCTGACCACAAGAGACATCCATCTGTCACTGACTGCACGAGACATCCACCCTGACCACAAGAGACATCCATCTGTCACTGACTGCACGAGACATCCACCCTGACCACAAGAGACATCCATCTGTCACTGCACGAGACATCCACCCTGACCACAAGAGACATCCATCTGTCACTGCACGAGACATCCACCCTGACCACAAGAGACATCCATCTATCACTGCACGAGACATCCACCCTGACCACAAGAGACATCCATCTGTCACTGCACGAGACATCCACCCTGACCACAAGAGACATCCATCTGTCACTGACTGCACGAGACATCCACCCTGACCACAAGAGACATCCATCTGTCACTGCACGAGACATCCGCCCTGACCACAAGAGACATCCATCTGTCACTGACTGCACGAGACATCCACCCTGACCACAAGAGACATCCATCTGTCACTGCACGAGACATCCACCCTGACCACAAGAGACATCCATCTGTCACTACACGAGACATCCGCCCTGACCACAAGAGACATCCATCTGTCACTACACGAGACATCCACCAATTATACACTGCAAGAGACATCCACCCTGACCACAAGAGACATCCACCCTGACCACAAGAGACATCCACCCTGACCACAAGAGACATCCATCTGTCACTACACGAGACATCCACCCTGACCACAAGAGACATCCATCTGTCACTGCACGAGACATCCACCCTGACCACAAGAGACATCCATCTGTCACTGACTGCACGAGACATCCACCCTGACCACAAGAGACATCCACCCTGACCACAAGAGACATCCATCTATCACTGCACGAGACATCCGCCCTGACCACAAGAGACATCCATCTGTCACTGCACGAGACATCCACCCTGACCACAAGAGACATCCATCTGTCACTGACTGCACGAGACATCCGCCCTGACCACAAGAGACATCCATCTGTCACTGCACGAGACATCCACCCTGACCACAAGAGACATCCATCTGTCACTACACGAGACATCCACCCTGACCACAAGAGACATCCATCTGTCACTGACTGCACGAGACATCCACCCTGACCACAAGAGACATCCATCTGTCACTACACGAGACATCCGCCCTGACCACAAGAGACATCCATCTGTCACTACACGAGACATCCGCCCTGACCACAAGAGACATCCATCTGTCACTACACGAGACATCCACCCTGACCACAAGAGACATCCATCTGTCACTGACTACACGAGACATCCGCCCTGACCACAAGAGACATCCATCTGTCACTGCACGAGACATCCGCCCTGACCACAAGAGACATCCATCTATCACTGCACGAGACATCCACCCTGACCACAAGAGACATCCATCTGTCACTGCACGAGACATCCGCCCTGACCACAAGAGACATCCATCTGTCACTGCACGAGACATCCGCCCTGACCACAAGAGACATCCATCTGTCACTGCACGAGACATCCACCCTGACCACAAGAGACATCCATCTGTCACTGCACGAGACATCCACCCTGACCACAAGAGACATCCATCTGTCACTGCACGAGACATCCACCCTGACCACAAGAGACATCCATCTATCACTGCACGAGACATCCGCCCTGACCACAAGAGACATCCATCTGTCACTGACTGCACGAGACATCCGCCCTGACCACAAGAGACATCCATCTGTCACTGACTGCACGAGACATCCGCCCTGACCACAAGAGACATCCATCTGTCACTGCACGAGACATCCACCCTGACCACAAGAGACATCCATCTGTCACTGCACGAGACATCCACCCTGACCACAAGAGACATCCATCTGTCACTGCACGAGACATCCACCCTGACCACAAGAGACATCCATCTATCACTGCACGAGACATCCACCCTGACCACAAGAGACATCCATCTGTCACTGCACGAGACATCCACCCTGACCACAAGAGACATCCATCTATCACTGCACGAGACATCCGCCCTGACCACAAGAGACATCCATCTGTCACTACACGAGACATCCGCCCTGACCACAAGAGACATCCATCTGTCACTGACTGCACGAGACATCCACCCTGACCACAAGAGACATCCATCTGTCACTGCACGAGACATCCACCCTGACCACAAGAGACATCCATCTGTCACTGCACGAGACATCCACCCTGACCACAAGAGACATCCATCTATCACTGCACGAGACATCCGCCCTGACCACAAGAGACATCCATCTATCACTGCACGAGACATCCGCCCTGACCACAAGAGACATCCATCTGTCACTGCACGAGACATCCACCCTGACCACAAGAGACATCCATCTGTCACTGCATGAGACATCTGCCCTGACCACAAGAGACATCCATCTGTCACTGACTGCACGAGACATCCACCCTGACCACAAGAGACATCCATCTGTCACTGCACGAGACATCCACCCTGACCACAAGAGACATCCATCTGTCACTGCACGAGACATCCACCCTGACCACAAGAGACATCCATCTGTCACTGACTGCACGAGACATCCACCCTGACCACAAGAGACATCCATCTGTCACTGCACGAGACATCCGCCCTGACCACAAGAGACATCCATCTGTCACTGACTGCACGAGACATCCACCCTGACCACAAGAGACATCCATCTGTCACTGCACGAGACATCCACCCTGACCACAAGAGACATCCATCTGTCACTGCACGAGACATCCACCCTGACCACAAGAGACATCCATCTGTCACTGCACGAGACATCCACCCTGACCACAAGAGACATCCATCTGTCACTGCACGAGACATCCGCCCTGACCACAAGAGACATCCATCTGTCACTGACTGCACGAGACATCCGCCCTGACCACAAGAGACATCCATCTGTCACTGACTGCACGAGACATCCGCCCTGACCACAAGAGACATCCATCTGTCACTGACTGCACGAGACATCCGCCCTGACCACAAGAGACATCCATCTGTCACTGACTGCACGAGACATCCACCCTGACCACAAGAGACATCCATCTGTCACTACACGAGACATCCACCCTGACCACAAGAGACATCCATCTGTCACTGCACGAGACATCCGCCCTGACCACAAGAGACATCCATCTGTCACTGCACGAGACATCCACCCTGACCACAAGAGACATCCATCTGTCACTGCACGAGACATCCACCCTGACCACAAGAGACATCCATCTGTCACTGACTGCACGAGACATCCACCCTGACCACAAGAGACATCCATCTGTCACTGCACGAGACATCCGCCCTGACCACAAGAGACATCCATCTATCACTGACTGCACGAGACATCCACCCTGACCACAAGAGACATCCATCTATCACTGCACGAGACATCCGCCCTGACCACAAGAGACATCCATCTATCACTGCACGAGACATCCGCCCTGACCACAAGAGACATCCATCTATCACTGCACGAGACATCCACCCTGACCACAAGAGACATCCATCTGTCACTGCACGAGACATCCACCCTGACCACAAGAGACATCCATCTGTCACTGACTGCACGAGACATCCACCCTGACCACAAGAGACATCCATCTATCACTGCACGAGACATCCGCCCTGACCACAAGAGACATCCATCTATCACTGCACGAGACATCCGCCCTGACCACAAGAGACATCCATCTGTCACTGCACGAGACATCCACCCTGACCACAAGAGACATCCATCTGTCACTGACTGCACGAGACATCCACCCTGACCACAAGAGACATCCATCTGTCACTGCACGAGACATCCGCCCTGACCACAAGAGACATCCATCTGTCACTGCACGAGACATCCGCCCTGACCACAAGAGACATCCATCTGTCACTGCACGAGACATCCACCCTGACCACAAGAGACATCCATCTGTCACTGACTGCACGAGACATCCACCCTGACCACAAGAGACATCCATCTGTCACTGACTGCACGAGACATCCGCCCTGACCACAAGAGACATCCATCTGTCACTGACTGCACGAGACATCCACCCTGACCACAAGAGACATCCATCTGTCACTGCACGAGACATCCACCCTGACCACAAGAGACATCCATCTGTCACTGCACGAGACATCCACCCTGACCACAAGAGACATCCATCTATCACTGCACGAGACATCCGCCCTGACCACAAGAGACATCCATCTGTCACTGCACGAGACATCCACCCTGACCACAAGAGACATCCATCTGTCACTGACTGCACGAGACATCCACCCTGACCACAAGAGACATCCATCTATCACTGCACGAGACATCCACCCTGACCACAAGAGACATCCATCTGTCACTGCACGAGACATCCACCCTGACCACAAGAGACATCCATCTGTCACTGCACGAGACATCCACCCTGACCACAAGAGACATCCATCTGTCACTGACTGCACGAGACATCCACCCTGACCACAAGAGACATCCATCTATCACTGCACGAGACATCTGCCCTGACCACAAGAGACATCCATCTGTCACTGCACGAGACATCCACCCTGACCACAAGAGACATCCATCTATCACTGCACGAGACATCCGCCCTGACCACAAGAGACATCCATCTGTCACTGCACGAGACATCCACCCTGACCACAAGAGACATCCATCTGTCACTGACTGCACGAGACATCCACCCTGACCACAAGAGACATCCATCTATCACTGCACGAGACATCCACCCTGACCACAAGAGACATCCATCTGTCACTGCACGAGACATCCGCCCTGACCACAAGAGACATCCATCTGTCACTGCACGAGACATCCACCCTGACCACAAGAGACATCCATCTGTCACTGACTGCACGAGACATCCACCCTGACCACAAGAGACATCCATCTGTCACTGCACGAGACATCCGCCCTGACCACAAGAGACATCCATCTATTACTACACGAGACATCCGCCCTGACCACAAGAGACATCCATCTGTCACTGCACGAGACATCCACCCTGACCACAAGAGACATCCATCTGTCACTGACTGCACGAGACATCCACCCTGACCACAAGAGACATCCATCTGTCACTGCACGAGACATCCGCCCTGACCACAAGAGACATCCATCTATTACTACACGAGACATCCACCCTGACCACAAGAGACATCCATCTATTACTACACGAGACATCCGCCCTGACCACAAGAGACATCCATCTATCACTGCACGAGACATCCGCCCTGACCACAAGAGACATCCATCTGTCACTGACTGCACGAGACATCCGCCCTGACCACAAGAGACATCCATCTGTCACTGCACGAGACATCCGCCCTGACCACAAGAGACATCCATCTGTCACTGCACGAGACATCCACCCTGACCACACGAGACATCCACCAATTATACACTGCAAGAGACATCCACCCTGACCACAAGAGACATCCACCCTGACCACAAGAGACATCCACCCTGACCACAAGAGACATCCATCTGTCACTACACGAGACATCCACCCTGACCACAAGAGACATCCATCTGTCACTGCACGAGACATCCACCCTGACCACAAGAGACATCCACCCTGACCACAAGAGACATCCATCTATCACTGCACGAGACATCCGCCCTGACCACAAGAGACATCCATCTGTCACTACACGAGACATCCACCCTGACCACAAGAGACATCCATCTGTCACTACACGAGACATCCACCCTGACCACAAGAGACATCCATCTGTCACTGACTGCACGAGACATCCACCCTGACCACAAGAGACATCCATCTATCACTGCACGAGACATCCGCCCTGACCACAAGAGACATCCATCTGTCACTGCACGAGACATCCATCTGTCACTACACGAGACATCCACCCTGACCACAAGAGACATCCATCTGTCACTGCACGAGACATCCACCCTGACCACAAGAGACATCCACCCTGACCACAAGAGACATCCATCTATCACTGCACGAGACATCCGCCCTGACCACAAGAGACATCCATCTGTCACTGCACGAGACATCCGCCCTGACCACAAGAGACATCCATCTGTCACTACACGAGACATCCACCCTGACCACAAGAGACATCCATCTGTCACTACACGAGACATCCACCCTGACCACAAGAGACATCCATCTGTCACTGACTGCACGAGACATCCGCCCTGACCACAAGAGACATCCATCTGTCACTGCACGAGACATCCGCCCTGACCACAAGAGACATCCATCTATCACTGCACGAGACATCCACCCTGACCACAAGAGACATCCATCTTTCACTGACTGCACGAGACATCCACCCTGACCACAAGAGACATCCATCTGTCACTGCACGAGACATCCATCTGTCACTGACTGCACGAGACATCCATCTGTCACTACACGAGACATCCGCCCTGACCACAAGAGACATCCATCTATCACTGCACGAGACATCCGCCCTGACCACAAGAGACATCCATCTGTCACTGCACGAGACATCCGCCCTGACCACAAGAGACATCCATCTATCACTGCACGAGACATCCACCCTGACCACAAGAGACATCCATCTGTCACTGCACGAGACATCCACCCTGACCACAAGAGACATCCATCTATCACTGCACGAGACATCCACCCTGACCACAAGAGACATCCATCTGTCACTGCACGAGACATCCACCCTGACCACAAGAGACATCCATCTATCACTGCACGAGACATCCACCCTGACCACAAGAGACATCCATCTGTCACTGCACGAGACATCCACCCTGACCACAAGAGACATCCATCTGTCACTGCACGAGACATCCGCCCTGACCACAAGAGACATCCATCTGTCACTGCACGAGACATCCACCCTGACCACAAGAGACATCCATCTGTGACTGACTGCACGAGACATCCGCCCTGACCACAAGAGACATCCATCTGTCACTGCACGAGACATCCGCCCTGACCACAAGAGACATCCATCTGTCACTGCACGAGACATCCACCCTGACCACAAGAGACATCCATCTATCACTGCACGAGACATCCGCCCTGACCACAAGAGACATCCATCTGTCACTGCACGAGACATCCGCCCTGACCACAAGAGACATCCATCTGTCACTGCACGAGACATCCGCCCTGACCACAAGAGACATCCATCTGTCACTGACTGCACGAGACATCCACCCTGACCACAAGAGACATCCGTCTATCACTGCACGAGACATCCGCCCTGACCACAAGAGACATCCATCTGTCACTGACTGCACGAGACATCCGCCCTGACCACAAGAGACATCCATCTATCACTGACTGCACGAGACATCCGCCCTGACCACAAGAGACATCCATCTGTCACTGCACGAGACATCCACCCTGACCACAAGAGACATCCATCTGTCACTGCACGAGACATCCACCCTGACCACAAGAGACATCCATCTGTCACTACACGAGACATCCGCCCTGACCACAAGAGACATCCATCTGTCACTGCACGAGACATCCACCCTGACCACAAGAGACATCCATCTGTCACTACACGAGACATCCACCCTGACCACAAGAGACATCCATCTGTCACTGCACGAGACATCCGCCCTGACCACAAGAGACATCCATCTGTCACTGACTGCACGAGACATCCACCCTGACCACAAGAGACATCCATCTGTCACTGCACGAGACATCCACCCTGACCACAAGAGACATCCATCTGTCACTGCACGAGACATCCACCCTGACCACAAGAGACATTCATCTGTCACTGCACGAGACATCCGCCCTGACCACAAGAGACATCCATCTGTCACTGCACGAGACATCCACCCTGACCACAAGAGACATCCATCTGTCACTGCACGAGACATCCACCCTGACCACAAGAGACATCCATCTGTCACTACACGAGACATCCGCCCTGACCACAAGAGACATCCATCTGTCACTACACGAGACATCCACCCTGACCACAAGAGACATCTATCTATCACTGACTGCACGAGACATCCGCCCTGACCACAAGAGACATCCATCTGTCACTGCACGAGACATCCACCCTGACCACAAGAGACATCTATCTATCACTGACTGCACGAGACATCCGCCCTGACCACAAGAGACATCCATCTGTCACTGCACGAGACATCCACCCTGACCACAAGAGACATCTATCTATCACTGACTGCACGAGACATCCACCCTGACCACAAGAGACATCCATCTGTCACTACACGAGACATCCACCCTGACCACAAGAGACATCTATCTATCACTGACTGCACGAGACATCCGCCCTGACCACAAGAGACATCCATCTGTCACTGCACGAGACATCCGCCCTGACCACAAGAGACATCCATCTGTCACTGCACGAGATATCCGCCCTGACCACAAGAGACATCCATCTATCACTGCACGAGACATCCGCCCTGACCACAAGAGACATCCATCTGTCACTGCACGAGACATCCACCCTGACCACAAGAGACATCCATCTGTCACTGCATGAGACATCTGCCCTGACCACAAGAGACATCCATCTGTCACTACACGAGACATCCACCCTGACCACAAGAGACATCCATCTATCACTGCACGAGACATCCGCCCTGACCACAAGAGACATCCATCTGTCACTGACTGCACGAGACATCCACCCTGACCACAAGAGACATCCGTCTATCACTGCACGAGACATCCGCCCTGACCACAAGAGACATCCATCTGTCACTGCACGAGACATCCACCCTGACCACAAGAGACATCCATCTATCACTGCACGAGACATCCACCCTGACCACAAGAGACATCCATCTGTCACTACACGAGACATCCACCCTGACCACAAGAGACATCCATCTGTCACTGACTGCACGAGACATCCGCCCTGACCACAAGAGACATCCATCTGTCACTACACGAGACATCCACCCTGACCACAAGAGACATCCATCTGTCACTACACGAGACATCCACCCTGACCACAAGAGACATCCATCTATCACTGCACGAGACATCCACCCTGACCACAAGAGACATCCATCTGTCACTACACGAGACATCCACCCTGACCACAAGAGACATCCATCTATCACTGCACGAGACATCCGCCCTGACCACAAGAGACATCCATCTGTCACTACACGAGACATCCACCCTGACCACAAGAGACATCCATCTGTCACTACACGAGACATCCACCCTGACCACAAGAGACATCCATCTATCACTGCACGAGACATCCGCCCTGACCACAAGAGACATCCATCTGTCACTGACTGCACGAGACATCCACCCTGACCACAAGAGACATCCGTCTATCACTGCACGAGACATCCGCCCTGACCACAAGAGACATCCATCTGTCACTGCACGAGACATCCACCCTGACCACAAGAGACATCCATCTGTCACTGACTGCACGAGACATCCGCCCTGACCACAAGAGACATCCATCTGTCACTGCACGAGACATCCGCCCTGACCACAAGAGACATCCATCTGTCACTGCACGAGACATCCACCCTGACCACAAGAGACATCCATCTGTCACTGACTGCACGAGACATCCACCCTGACCACAAGAGACATCCGTCTATCACTGCACGAGACATCCGCCCTGACCACAAGAGACATCCATCTGTCACTGCACGAGACATCCGCCCTGACCACAAGAGACATCCATCTGTCACTGCACGAGACATCCACCCTGACCACAAGAGACATCCATCTGTCACTGCACGAGACATCCGCCCTGACCACAAGAGACATCCATCTGTCACTACACGAGACATCCGCCCTGACCACAAGAGACATCCATCTATCACTACACGAGACATCCACCCTGACCACAAGAGACATCCATCTGTCACTGACTGCACGAGACATCCGCCCTGACCACAAGAGACATCCATCTGTCACTGCACGAGACATCCACCCTGACCACAAGAGACATCCATCTGTCACTGACTGCACGAGACATCCACCCTGACCACAAGAGACATCCATCTATCACTGCACGAGACATCCACCCTGACCACAAGAGACATCCATCTGTCACTGCACGAGACATCCACCCTGACCACAAGAGACATCCATCTGTCACTGACTGCACGAGACATCCGCCCTGACCACAAGAGACATCCATCTGTCACTGCACGAGACATCCACCCTGACCACAAGAGACATCCATCTGTCACTGCACGAGACATCCACCCTGACCACAAGAGACATCCATCTGTCACTGACTGCACGAGACATCCGCCCTGACCACAAGAGACATCCATCTGTCACTGCACGAGACATCCACCCTGACCACAAGAGACATCCATCTGTCACTGCACGAGACATCCACCCTGACCACAAGAGACATCCATCTGTCACTGCACGAGACATCCACCCTGACCACAAGAGACATCCATCTGTCACTGACTGCACGAGACATCCGCCCTGACCACAAGAGACATCCATCTGTCACTGACTGCACGAGACATCCACCCTGACCACAAGAGACATCCATCTGTCACTGACTGCACGAGACATCCGCCCTGACCACAAGAGACATCCATCTGTCACTGCACGAGACATCCACCCTGACCACAAGAGACATCCATCTGTCACTGCACGAGACATCCGCCCTGACCACAAGAGACATCCATCTGTCACTGCACGAGACATCCACCCTGACCACAAGAGACATCCATCTGTCACTGCACGAGACATCCACCCTGACCACAAGAGACATCCATCTGTCACTGACTGCACGAGACATCCGCCCTGACCACAAGAGACATCCATCTGTCACTGACTGCACGAGACATCCACCCTGACCACAAGAGACATCCATCTGTCACTGACTGCACGAGACATCCGCCCTGACCACAAGAGACATCCATCTGTCACTGCACGAGACATCCACCCTGACCACAAGAGACATCCATCTGTCACTGCACGAGACATCCGCCCTGACCACAAGAGACATCCATCTGTCACTGACTGCACGAGACATCCACCCTGACCACAAGAGACATCCATCTGTCACTGACTGCACGAGACATCCGCCCTGACCACAAGAGACATCCATCTGTCACTGACTGCACGAGACATCCACCCTGACCACAAGAGACATCCATCTGTCACTGACTGCACGAGACATCCACCCTGACCACAAGAGACATCCATCTGTCACTGCACGAGACATCCACCCTGACCACAAGAGACATCCATCTATCACTGCACGAGACATCCGCCCTGACCACAAGAGACATCCATCTGTCACTGCACGAGACATCCACCCTGACCACAAGAGACATCCATCTGTCACTGCACGAGACATCCACCCTGACCACAAGAGACATCCATCTGTCACTGCACGAGACATCCGCCCTGACCACAAGAGACATCCATCTGTCACTGCACGAGACATCCACCCTGACCACAAGAGACATCCATCTGTCACTGACTGCACGAGACATCCGCCCTGACCACAAGAGACATCCATCTGTCACTGCACGAGACATCCGCCCTGACCACAAGAGACATCCATCTGTCACTGCACGAGACATCCACCCTGACCACAAGAGACATCCATCTGTCACTGACTGCACGAGACATCCACCCTGACCACAAGAGACATCCATCTGTCACTGACTGCACGAGACATCCACCCTGACCACAAGAGACATCCATCTGTCACTGCACGAGACTTCCGCCCTGACCACAAGAGACATCCATCTGTCACTGACTGCACGAGACATCCACCCTGACCACAAGAGACATCCATCTGTCACTGCACGAGACATCCACCCTGACCACAAGAGACATCCATCTGTCACTGACTGCACGAGACATCCACCCTGACCACAAGAGACATCCATCTGTCACTGCACGAGACATCCGCCCTGACCACAAGAGACATCCATCTGTCACTGACTGCACGAGACATCCGCCCTGACCACAAGAGACATCCATCTGTCACTGCATGAGACATCCACCCTGACCACAAGAGACATCCATCTGTCACTGACTGCACGAGACATCCACCCTGACCACAAGAGACATCCATCTGTCACTGCATGAGACATCCACCCTGACCACAAGAGACATCCATCTGTCACTGCATGAGACATCCGCCCTGACCACAAGAGACATCCATCTGTCACTGCACGAGACATCCACCCTGACCACAAGAGACATCCATCTATCACTGCACGAGACATCCGCCCTGACCACAAGAGACATCCACCCTGACCACAAGAGACATCCACCCTGACCACAAGAGACATCCATCTGTCACTGCATGAGACATCCACCCTGACCACAAGAGACATCCATCTGTCACTGACTGCACGAGACATCCACCCTGACCACAAGAGACATCCATCTGTCACTGCACGAGACATCCACCCTGACCACAAGAGACATCCATCTATCACTGCACGAGACATCCACCCTGACCACAAGAGACATCCGCCCTGACCACAAGAGACATCCATCTGTCACTGACTGCACGAGACATCCACCCTGACCACAAGAGACATCCATCTGTCACTGACTGCACGAGACATCCGCCCTGACCACAAGAGACATCCATCTGTCACTGACTGCACGAGACATCCGCCCTGACCACAAGAGACATCCATCTGTCACTGCACGAGACATCCGCCCTGACCACAAGAGACATCCATCTGTCACTGCACGAGACATCCGCCCTGACCACAAGAGACATCCATCTGTCACTGCACGAGACATCCACCCTGACCACAAGAGACATCCATCTGTCACTGACTGCACGAGACATCCACCCTGACCACAAGAGACATCCATCTGTCACTGCACGAGACATCCGCCCTGACCACAAGAGACATCCATCTATCACTGACTGCACGAGACATCCACCCTGACCACAAGAGACATCCATCTATCACTGCACGAGACATCCACCCTGACCACAAGAGACATCCATCTGTCACTGACTGCACGAGACATCCGCCCTGACCAAAAGAGACATCCATCTGTCACTGACTGCACGAGACATCCACCCTGACCACAAGAGACATCGATCTGTCACTGCACGAGACATCCACCCTGACCACAAGAGACATCCATCTATCACTGCACGAGACATCCACCCTGACCACAAGAGACATCCATCTGTCACTGACTGCACGAGACATCCGCCCTGACCACAAGAGACATCCATCTGTCACTGACTGCACGAGACATCCACCCTGACCACAAGAGACATCCATCTATCACTGACTGCACGAGACATCCACCCTGACCACAAGAGACATCCATCTATCACTGCACGAGACATCCACCCTGACCACAAGAGACATCCATCTGTCACTGACTGCACGAGACATCCGCCCTGACCACAAGAGACATCCATCTGTCACTGACTGCACGAGACATCCACCCTGACCACAAGAGACATCCATCTGTCACTGCACGAGACATCCGCCCTGACCAAAAGAGACATCCATCTGTCACTGACTGCACGAGACATCCGCCCTGACCACAAGAGACATCCACCCTGACCACAAGAGACATCCACCCTGACCACAAGAGACATCCATCTGTCACTGCATGAGACATCTGCCCTGACCACAAGAGACATCCATCTGTCACTGACTGCACGAGACATCCACCCTGACCACAAGAGACATCCATCTGTCACTACACGAGACATCCGCCCTGACCACAAGAGACATCCATCTGTCACTGCACGAGACATCCACCCTGACCACAAGAGACATCCATCTGTCACTGCACGAGACATCCACCCTGACCACAAGAGACATCCATCTGTCACTGCACGAGACATCCACCCTGACCACAAGAGACATCCATCTATCACTGCACGAGACATCCACCCTGACCACAAGAGACATCCATCTATCACTGCACGAGACATCCGCCCTGACCACAAGAGACATCCATCTGTCACTGACTGCACGAGACATCCACCCTGACCACAAGAGACATCCATCTGTCACTGACTGCACGAGACATCCGCCCTGACCACAAGAGACATCCATCTGTCACTGCACGAGACATCCACCCTGACCACAAGAGACATCCATCTGTCACTGCACGAGACATCCGCCCTGACCACAAGAGACATCCATCTGTCACTGCACGAGACATCCACCCTGACCACAAGAGACATCCATCTGTCACTGCACGAGACATCCACCCTGACCACAAGAGACATCCATCTGTCACTGCACGAGACATCCACCCTGACCACAAGAGACATCCATCTGTCACTGACTGCACGAGACATCCGCCCTGACCACAAGAGACATCCATCTGTCACTGCACGAGACATCCACCCTGACCACAAGAGACATCCATCTGTCACTGACTGCACGAGACATCCACCCTGACCACAAGAGACATCCATCTGTCACTGACTGCACGAGACATCCGCCCTGACCACAAGAGACATCCATCTGTCACTGCACGAGACATCCGCCCTGACCACAAGAGACATCCATCTGTCACTGCATGAGACATCCACCCTGACCACAAGAGACATCCATCTGTCACTGCACGAGACATCCACCCTGACCACAAGAGACATCCATCTGTCACTACACGAGACATCCACCCTGACCACAAGAGACATCCATCTGTCACTACACGAGACATCCACCCTGACCACAAGAGACATCCATCTATCACTGCACGAGACATCCACCCTGACCAAAAGAGACATCCATCTGTCACTGCACGAGACATCCGCCCTGACCACAAGAGACATCCATCTGTCACTGACTGCACGAGACATCCACCCTGACCAAAAGAGACATCCATCTGTCACTGCACGAGACATCCGCCCTGACCACAAGAGACATCCATCTGTCACTGCACGAGACATCCACCCTGACCACAAGAGACATCCATCTGTCACTGACTGCACGAGACATCCACCCTGACCAAAAGAGACATCCATCTGTCACTGCACGAGACATCCGCCCTGACCACAAGAGACATCCATCTGTCACTGCACGAGACATCCACCCTGACCACAAGAGACATCCATCTGTCACTGCACGAGACATCCACCCTGACCACAAGAGACATCCATCTGTCACTGCACGAGACATCCACCCTGACCACAAGAGACATCCATCTGTCACTGACTGCACGAGACATCCGCCCTGACCACAAGAGACATCCACCCTGACCACAAGAGACATCCATCTGTCACTGCACGAGACATCCACCCTGACCACAAGAGACATCCATCTGTCACTACACGAGACATCCGCCCTGACCACAAGAGACATCCACCCTGACCACAAGAGACATCCACCCTGACCACAAGAGACATCCATCTGTCACTGCACGAGACATCCGCCCTGACCACAAGAGACATCCATCTATCACTGCACGAGACATCCACCCTGACCACAAGAGACATCCATCTGTCACTGCACGAGACATCCACCCTGACCACAAGAGACATCCATCTGTCACTACACGAGACATCCACCCTGACCACAAGAGACATCCATCTGTCACTACACGAGACATCCGCCCTGACCACAAGAGACATCCATCTGTCACTGCACGAGACATCCACCCTGACCACAAGAGACATCCATCTGTCACTACACGAGACATCCGCCCTGACCACAAGAGACATCCATCTGTCACTGCACGAGACATCCGCCCTGACCACAAGAGACATCCATCTGTCACTGCACGAGACATCCACCCTGACCACAAGAGACATCCATCTGTCACTGCACGAGACATCCACCCTGACCATAAGAGACATCCATCTGTCACTACACGAGACATCCGCCCTGACCACAAGAGACATCCATCTATCACTGCACGAGACATCCACCCTGACCACAAGAGACATCCATCTGTCACTGACTGCACGAGACATCCGCCCTGACCACAAGAGACATCCATCTGTCACTGCACGAGACATCCACCCTGACCACAAGAGACATCCATCTGTCACTGACTGCACGAGACATCCGCCCTGACCACAAGAGACATCCATCTGTCACTGCACGAGACATCCACCCTGACCACAAGAGACATCCATCTGTCACTGCACGAGACATCCGCCCTGACCACAAGAGACATCCATCTGTCACTGCACGAGACATCCGCCCTGACCACAAGAGACATCCATCTGTCACTACACGAGACATCCACCCTGACCACAAGAGACATCCATCTGTCACTGACTGCACGAGACATCCACCCTGACCAAAAGAGACATCCATCTGTCACTGACTGCGCGAGACATCCACCCTGACCACAAGAGACATCCATCTGTCACTGCACGAGACATCCACCCTGACCACAAGAGACATCCATCTGTCACTGCACGAGACATCTGCCCTGACCACAAGAGACATCCATCTGTCACTACACGAGACATCCACCCTGACCAAAAGAGACATCCATCTGTCACTGCACGAGACATCCGCCCTGACCACAAGAGACATCCATCTGTCACTGACTGCACGAGACATCCACCCTGACCAAAAGAGACATCCATCTGTCACTGACTGCGCGAGACATCCACCCTGACCACAAGAGACATCCATCTGTCACTGCACGAGACATCCACCCTGACCACAAGAGACATCCATCTGTCACTGCACGAGACATCCACCCTGACCAAAAGAGACATCCATCTGTCACTGCACGAGACATCCACCCTGACCACAAGAGACATCCATCTGTCACTGCACGAGACATCCACCCTGACCAAAAGAGACATCCATCTGTCACTGCACGAGACATCCACCCTGACCACAAGAGACATCCATCTGTCACTGCATGAGACATCTGCCCTGACCACAAGAGACATCCATCTGTCACTGCACGAGACATCCACCCTGACCACAAGAGACATCCATCTGTCACTGCACGAGACATCCACCCTGACCACAAGAGACATCCATCTGTCACTGCACGAGACATCCATCTGTCACTGACTGCACGAGACATCCATCTGTCACTGCACGAGACATCCGCCCTGACCACAAGAGACATCCATCTGTCACTGCACGAGACATCCACCCTGACCACAAGAGACATCCATCTGTCACTGCACGAGACATCCACCCTGACCACAAGAGACATCCATCTATCACTGACTGCACGAGACATCCACCCTGACCACAAGAGACATCCATCTGTCACTGCACGAGACATCCACCCTGACCACAAGAGACATCCATCTGTCACTGCACGAGACATCCACCCTGACCACAAGAGACATCCATCTGTCACTGCACGAGACATCCACCCTGACCACAAGAGACATCCATCTGTCACTGCACGAGACATCCGCCCTGACCACAAGAGACATCCATCTGTCACTGCACGAGACATCCACCCTGACCACAAGAGACATCCATCTGTCACTGCACGAGACATCCGCCCTGACCACAAGAGACATCCATCTGTCACTGACTGCACGAGACATCCGCCCTGACCACAAGAGACATCCATCTGTCACTGCACGAGACATCCACCCTGACCACAAGAGACATCCATCTGTCACTGACTGCACGAGACATCCACCCTGACCACAAGAGACATCCATCTGTCACTGACTGCACGAGACATCCACCCTGACCACAAGAGACATCCATCTGTCACTGACTGCACGAGACATCCACCCTGACCACAAGAGACATCCATCTGTCACTGCACGAGACATCCGCCCTGACCACAAGAGACATCCATCTGTCACTGCACGAGACATCCGCCCTGACCACAAGAGACATCCATCTATCACTGCACGAGACATCCGCCCTGACCACAAGAGACATCCATCTGTCACTGCACGAGACATCCACCCTGACCACAAGAGACATCCATCTATCACTGCACGAGACATCCGCCCTGACCACAAGAGACATCCATCTGTCACTGCACGAGACATCCGCCCTGACCACAAGAGACATCCATCTATCACTGCACGAGACATCCGCCCTGACCACAAGAGACATCCATCTGTCACTGCACGAGACATCCACCCTGACCACAAGAGACATCCATCTGTCACTGCACGAGACATCCGCCCTGACCACAAGAGACATCCATCTATCACTGACTGCACGAGACATCCACCCTGACCACAAGAGACATCCATCTGTCACTGACTGCACGAGACATCCACCCTGACCACAAGAGACATCCATCTGTCACTGCACGAGACATCCACCCTGACCACAAGAGACATCCATCTGTCACTACACGAGACATCCACCCTGACCACAAGAGACATCCATCTGTCACTGCACGAGACATCCACCCTGACCACAAGAGACATCCATCTGTCACTGCACGAGACATCCACCCTGACCACAAGAGACATCCATCTGTCACTACACGAGACATCCACCCTGACCACAAGAGACATCCATCTGTCACTGCACGAGACATCCACCCTGACCACAAGAGACATCCATCTGTCACTGCACGAGACATCCACCCTGACCACAAGAGACATCCATCTGTCACTGCACGAGACATCCACCCTGACCACAAGAGACATCCATCTGTCACTGCACGAGACATCCGCCCTGACCACAAGAGACATCCATCTGTCACTGACTGCACGAGACATCCACCCTGACCACAAGAGACATCCATCTGTCACTGCACGAGACATCCACCCTGACCACAAGAGACATCCATCTGTCACTGCACGAGACATCCGCCCTGACCACAAGAGACATCCATCTATCACTGCACGAGACATCCGCCCTGACCACAAGAGACATCCATCTGTCACTGCACGAGACATCCACCCTGACCACAAGAGACATCCATCTGTCACTGCACGAGACATCCGCCCTGACCACAAGAGACATCCATCTGTCACTACACGAGACATCCACCCTGACCACAAGAGACATCCATCTGTCACTGCACGAGACATCCACCCTGACCACAAGAGACATCCATCTGTCACTGCACGAGACATCCACCCTGACCACAAGAGACATCCATCTGTCACTGCACGAGACATCCACCCTGACCACAAGAGACATCCATCTGTCACTGCACGAGACATCCGCCCTGACCACAAGAGACATCCATCTGTCACTGACTGCACGAGACATCCGCCCTGACCACAAGAGACATCCATCTGTCACTGCACGAGACATCCGCCCTGACCACAAGAGACATCCATCTGTCACTGCACGAGACATCCGCCCTGACCACAAGAGACATCCATCTGTCACTGACTGCACGAGACATCCACCCTGACCACAAGAGACATCCATCTGTCACTGCACGAGACATCCACCCTGACCACAAGAGACATCCATCTGTCACTGACTGCACGAGACATCCGCCCTGACCACAAGAGACATCCATCTGTCACTGCACGAGACATCCGCCCTGACCACAAGAGACATCCATCTGTCACTGACTGCACGAGACATCCACCCTGACCACAAGAGACATCCATCTGTCACTGCACGAGACATCCGCCCTGACCACAAGAGACATCCATCTGTCACTGCACGAGACATCCGCCCTGACCACAAGAGACATCCATCTGTCACTGCACGAGACATCCGCCCTGACCACAAGAGACATCCATCTATCACTGCACGAGACATCCACCCTGACCACAAGAGACATCCATCTATCACTGCACGAGACATCCACCCTGACCACAAGAGACATCCATCTATCACTGCACGAGACATCCGCCCTGACCACAAGAGACATCCATCTGTCACTGACTGCACGAGACATCCACCCTGACCACAAGAGACATCCATCTGTCACTGCACGAGACATCCACCCTGACCACAAGAGACATCCATCTGTCACTGCACGAGACATCCGCCCTGACCACAAGAGACATCCATCTGTCACTGCACGAGACATCCGCCCTGACCACAAGAGACATCCATCTGTCACTACACGAGACATCCACCCTGACCACAAGAGACATCCGTCTATCACTGCACGAGACATCCGCCCTGACCACAAGAGACATCCATCTATCACTGACTGCACGAGACATCCACCCTGACCACAAGAGACATCCATCTATCACTGACTGCACGAGACATCCACCCTGACCACAAGAGACATCCATCTGTCACTGCACGAGACATCCACCCTGACCACAAGAGACATCCATCTGTCACTGCACGAGACATCCGCCCTGACCACAAGAGACATCCATCTGTCACTGCACGAGACATCCGCCCTGACCACAAGAGACATCCATCTGTCACTACACGAGACATCCACCCTGACCACAAGAGACATCCGTCTATCACTGCACGAGACATCCGCCCTGACCACAAGAGACATCCATCTATCACTGACTGCACGAGACATCCGCCCTGACCACAAGAGACATCCATCTATCACTGACTGCACGAGACATCCACCCTGACCACAAGAGACATCCATCTATCACTGACTGCACGAGACATCCGCCCTGACCACAAGAGACATCCACCCTGACCACAAGAGACATCCATCTGTCACTGCACGAGACATCCACCCTGACCACAAGAGACATCCATCTGTCACTGACTGCACGAGACATCCACCCTGACCACAAGAGACATCCATCTGTCACTACACGAGACATCCACCCTGACCACAAGAGACATCCATCTGTCACTGCACGAGACATCCGCCCTGACCACAAGAGACATCCATCTGTCACTGCACGAGACATCCACCCTGACCACAAGAGACATCCATCTATCACTGCACGAGACATCCGCCCTGACCACAAGAGACATCCATCTGTCACTACACGAGACATCCACCCTGACCACAAGAGACATCCATCTGTCACTGCACGAGACATCCACCCTGACCACAAGAGACATCCATCTGTCACTGACTGCACGAGACATCCACCCTGACCACAAGAGACATCCATCTGTCACTACACGAGACATCCGCCCTGACCACAAGAGACATCCATCTGTCACTGACTGCACGAGACATCCACCCTGACCACAAGAGACATCCATCTGTCACTGCACGAGACATCCGCCCTGACCACAAGAGACATCCATCTGTCACTGCACGAGACATCCACCCTGACCACAAGAGACATCCATCTGTCACTGCACGAGACATCCACCCTGACCACAAGAGACATCCATCTGTCACTGCACGAGACATCCACCCTGACCACAAGAGACATCCATCTGTCACTGCACGAGACATCCACCCTGACCACAAGAGACATCCATCTGTCACTGCACGAGACATCCACCCTGACCACAAGAGACATCCATCTGTCACTGCACGAGACATCCGCCCTGACCACAAGAGACATCCATCTGTCACTGCACGAGACATCCACCCTGACCACAAGAGACATCCATCTGTCACTGCACGAGACATCCACCCTGACCACAAGAGACATCCATCTGTCACTACACGAGACATCCACCCTGACCACAAGAGACATCTATCTATCACTGACTGCACGAGACATCCGCCCTGACCACAAGAGACATCCATCTGTCACTGCACGAGACATCCACCCTGACCACAAGAGACATCCATCTATCACTGCACGAGACATCCGCCCTGACCACAAGAGACATCCATCTGTCACTGCACGAGACATCCACCCTGACCACAAGAGACATCCATCTGTCACTGCATGAGACATCTGCCCTGACCACAAGAGACATCCATCTGTCACTACACGAGACATCCACCCTGACCACAAGAGACATCCATCTATCACTGCACGAGACATCCGCCCTGACCACAAGAGACATCCATCTGTCACTACACGAGACATCCACCCTGACCACAAGAGACATCCATCTGTCACTACACGAGACATCCACCCTGACCACAAGAGACATCTATCTATCACTGACTGCACGAGACATCCGCCCTGACCACAAGAGACATCCATCTGTCACTGCACGAGACATCCGCCCTGACCACAAGAGACATCCATCTGTCACTGCACGAGACATCCACCCTGACCACAAGAGACATCCATCTGTCACTGCACGAGACATCCACCCTGACCACAAGAGACATCCATCTGTCACTGCACGAGACATCCGCCCTGACCACAAGAGACATCCATCTGTCACTGCACGAGACATCCGCCCTGACCACAAGAGACATCCATCTGTCACTACACGAGACATCCACCCTGACCACAAGAGACATCCATCTGTCACTGCACGAGACATCCACCCTGACCACAAGAGACATCCATCTGTCACTGCACGAGACATCCACCCTGACCACAAGAGACATCCATCTGTCACTGCACGAGACATCCGCCCTGACCACAAGAGACATCCATCTGTCACTGCACGAGACATCCACCCTGACCACAAGAGACATCCATCTGTCACTGCACGAGACATCCACCCTGACCACAAGAGACATCCATCTGTCACTGACTGCACGAGACATCCGCCCTGACCACAAGAGACATCCATCTGTCACTGCACGAGACATCCACCCTGACCACAAGAGACATCCATCTGTCACTGCACGAGACATCCACCCTGACCACAAGAGACATCCATCTGTCACTGCACGAGACATCCACCCTGACCACAAGAGACATCCATCTGTCACTGCACGAGACATCCACCCTGACCACAAGAGACATCCATCTGTCACTGCACGAGACATCCACCCTGACCACAAGAGACATCCATCTGTCACTGCACGAGACATCCACCCTGACCACAAGAGACATCCATCTGTCACTGCACGAGACATCCACCCTGACCACAAGAGACATCCATCTGTCACTGCACGAGACATCCACCCTGACCACAAGAGACATCCATCTGTCACTACACGAGACATCCACCCTGACCACAAGAGACATCCATCTGTCACTGCACGAGACATCCACCCTGACCACAAGAGACATCCATCTGTCACTGCACGAGACATCCACCCTGACCACAAGAGACATCCATCTGTCACTACACGAGACATCCACCCTGACCACAAGAGACATCCATCTGTCACTACACGAGACATCCACCCTGACCACAAGAGACATCCATCTGTCACTGACTGCACGAGACATCCACCCTGACCACAAGAGACATCCATCTGTCACTGCACGAGACATCCACCCTGACCACAAGAGACATCCATCTGTCACTGCACGAGACATCCACCCTGACCACAAGAGACATCCATCTGTCACTGCACGAGACATCCACCCTGACCACAAGAGACATCCATCTGTCACTGACTGCACGAGACATCCACCCTGACCACAAGAGACATCCATCTGTCACTGCACGAGACATCCACCCTGACCACAAGAGACATCCATCTGTCACTACACGAGACATCCACCCTGACCACAAGAGACATCCATCTGTCACTGACTGCACGAGACATCCACCCTGACCACAAGAGACATCCATCTGTCACTGCACGAGACATCCACCCTGACCACAAGAGACATCCATCTGTCACTGCACGAGACATCCACCCTGACCACAAGAGACATCCATCTGTCACTGACTGCACGAGACATCCGCCCTGACCACAAGAGACATCCATCTGTCACTGACTGCACGAGACATCCACCCTGACCACAAGAGACATCCATCTGTCACTGACTGCACGAGACATCCGCCCTGACCACAAGAGACATCCATCTGTCACTGCACGAGACATCCACCCTGACCACAAGAGACATCCATCTGTCACTGACTGCACGAGACATCCGCCCTGACCACAAGAGACATCCATCTGTCACTGCACGAGACATCCGCCCTGACCACAAGAGACATCCATCTATTACTACACGAGACATCCACCCTGACCACAAGAGACATCCATCTGTCACTGACTGCACGAGACATCCACCCTGACCACAAGAGACATCCATCTGTCACTGACTGCACGAGACATCCGCCCTGACCACAAGAGACATCCATCTGTCACTGCACGAGACATCCACCCTGACCACAAGAGACATCCATCTGTCACTGACTGCACGAGACATCCGCCCTGACCACAAGAGACATCCATCTGTCACTGCACGAGACATCCACCCTGACCACAAGAGACATCCATCTATCACTGCACGAGACATCCACCCTGACCACAAGAGACATCCATCTGTCACTGACTGCACGAGACATCCACCCTGACCACAAGAGACATCCATCTGTCACTGCACGAGACATCCACCCTGACCACAAGAGACATCCATCTGTCACTGCACGAGACATCCACCCTGACCACAAGAGACATCCATCTGTCACTGCACGAGACATCCACCCTGACCACAAGAGACATCCATCTGTCACTGCACGAGACATCCGCCCTGACCACAAGAGACATCCATCTGTCACTGCACGAGACATCCGCCCTGACCACAAGAGACATCCATCTGTCACTGCACGAGACATCCGCCCTGACCACAAGAGACATCCATCTGTCACTGACTGCACGAGACATCCGCCCTGACCACAAGAGACATCCATCTGTCACTGCACGAGACATCCGCCCTGACCACAAGAGACATCCATCTGTCACTGCACGAGACTTCCGCCCTGACCACAAGAGACATCCATCTGTCACTGACTGCACGAGACATCCACCCTGACCACAAGAGACATCCATCTGTCACTGCACGAGACATCCACCCTGACCACAAGAGACATCCATCTGTCACTGCACGAGACATCCGCCCTGACCACAAGAGACATCCATCTATCACTGCACGAGACATCCACCCTGACCACAAGAGACATCCATCTATCACTGCACGAGACATCCACCCTGACCACAAGAGACATCCATCTGTCACTGACTGCACGAGACATCCGCCCTGACCAAAAGAGACATCCATCTGTCACTGCACGAGACATCCGCCCTGACCACAAGAGACATCCATCTGTCACTGACTGCACGAGACATCCGCCCTGACCAAAAGAGACATCCATCTGTCACTGACTGCACGAGACATCCACCCTGACCACAAGAGACATCCATCTGTCACTGCACGAGACATCCGCCCTGACCAAAAGAGACATCCATCTGTCACTGCACGAGACATCCGCCCTGACCACAAGAGACATCCATCTGTCACTGCACGAGACATCCACCCTGACCACAAGAGACATCCATCTGTCACTGCACGAGACATCCACCCTGACCACAAGAGACATCCATCTGTCACTGCACGAGACATCCACCCTGACCACAAGAGACATCCATCTGTCACTGCATGAGACATCTGCCCTGACCACAAGAGACATCCACCCTGACCAAAAGAGACATCCATCTGTCACTGCACGAGACATCCGCCCTGACCAAAAGAGACATCCATCTGTCACTGCACGAGACATCCGCCCTGACCACAAGAGACATCCATCTGTCACTGCACGAGACATCCACCCTGACCACAAGAGACATCCATCTGTCACTGACTGCACGAGACATCCACCCTGACCACAAGAGACATCCATCTGTCACTGACTGCACGAGACATCCACCCTGACCACAAGAGACATCCATCTGTCACTGCACGAGACATCCACCCTGACCACAAGAGACATCCACCCTGACCACAAGAGACATCCATCTGTCACTGACTGCACGAGACATCCGCCCTGACCACAAGAGACATCCATCTGTCACTGCACGAGACATCCACCCTATAAAGAGGCTTTATATTTATCAGCTCTTTCACTATACTCACCTCTTGGCCTCCTCACTAAGCTCCTCTCAGGCTCCGCCCCTTTCTATGTGGGGTGACCCTCAGCTGCTGCATCAGGGGGCTCAATGCTTTATACACCCAAAGTGTTATGTAAGAAGGAGACGCCAACACAAACCAACTGCACCCTAGGGAGCAGTGTGCAACAAACTGTCACCATGGGGCAACCCCACCCCACCCCATCTCATCCTGCCACACACTGCTACTGGCCTTATTGTCCAATATCTGCAAACCCCTCTGCTCCAGCCAGGCATTGATTAGGGTTCTTGGTGGGTCTAGGATTAGGGTTCTTGGTGGGTCTAGGATTAAGGTTCTTGGTGGGTCTAGGATTAGGGTTCTTGGTGGGTCTAGGATTAAGGTTCTTGGTGGATCTAGGGCTAGGGTTCTTGGTGGGTCTAGTATTAGGGTTCTTGGTGGATCTAGGATTAGGGTTCTTGGTGGGTCTAGGATTAAGGTTCTTGGTGGGTCTAGGATTAGGGTTCTTGGTGGGTCTAGGATTAAGGTTCTTGGTGGATCTAGGATTAGGGTTCTTGGTGGATCTAGGGTTGGGGTTCTTGGTGGATCTAGTTCCAGGGTTCTTGGTGGGTCTAGTATTAGGGTTCTTGGTGGATCTAGGATTAGGGTTTTTGTGTGTCTAGTATTAGGGTTCTTTGTGGGTCTAGGATTAGGGTTCTTGGTGGATCTAGGATTAGGGTTTTTGTGTGTCTAGGATTAGGGTTCTTTGTGGGTCTAAGATTAGGGTTCTTGGTGGATCTAGGGTTAGGGTTCTTGGTGGATCTAGGGTTAGGGTTCTTGGTGGATTTAGGGTTAGGGTTTTTGGTGGGTATATAGTTAGGGTTCTTGGTGGATCTAGGATCAGGTTCTTTGTGGATCTAGGGTTAGGGTTTTTGGTGGGTATAGGGTTAGGGTTCTTGGTGGATCTAGGATCAGGGTTCTTGGTGGATCTAGGATTAGGGTTCCTGGTGGATCTAGGGTTAGGGTTCTTGGTTGATCTAGGGTTCCTGGAGACACCAACACTTTTGCACAAACCAACTGAACCCTAGGGAGCAGTGTGCAACAAACTGTCACCATGGGGCAACCCCACCCCATCTCATCATGCCACACACTGCTACTGGCCTTATTGTCCAATATCTGCAAATTTATCTGCTCCAGCCAGGCATTGATTAGGGTTCTTGGTGGATCTGGGGTTGGGGTTCTAGGTGGATCTAGGATCAGGGTTCTTGGTGGATCTAGGGTTGGGGTTCTTGGTGGATCTAGGATCAGGGTTCCTGGTGGATCTAGGGTTGGGGTTCTTGGTGGATCTAGGGCTAGAGTTCTTGGTGGGTCTAGGATTAGGGTTCTTGGTGGGTCTAGTATTAGGGTTCTTGGTGGGTCTAGGATTAAGGTTCTTGGTGGGTCTAGGATTAAGATTCTTGGTGGATCTAGGATTAGGGTTCCTGGTGGATCTAGGATTAGGGTTCTTGGTGGATCTAGGGTTGGGGTTCTTGGTGGATCTAGGATCAGGGTTCCTGGTGGGTCTAGGGTTGGGGTTCTTGGTGGATCTAGGGCTAGGGTTCTTGGTGGGTCTAGTATTAGGGTTCTTGGTGGGTCTAGGATTAAGGTTCTTGGTGGGTCTAGGATTAAGGTTCTTGGTGGATCTAGGATTAGGTTTCCTGGTGGATCTAGGATTAGGGTTCTTGGTGGATCTAGGGTTGGGGTTCTTGGTGGATCTAGGATCAGGGTTCCTGGTGGGTCTAGTATTAGGGTTCTTGGTGGATCTAGGATTAGGGTTTTTGTGTGTCTAGGATTAGGGTTCTTTGTGGGTCTAGGATTAGGGTTCTTGGTGGATATAGGGTTAGGGTTCTTGGTGGATTTAGGGTTAGGGTTTTTGGTGGGTATATGGTTAGGGTTCTTGGTGGATCTAGGATCAGGTTCTTTGTGGATATAGGATTAGGGTTCTTTGTGGATCTAGGGTTAGGGTTTTTGGTGGGTATAGGGTTAGGGTTCTTGGTGGATCTAGGATCAGGGTTCTTGGTGGGTCTAGGATTAGGGTACTTGGTGGGTCTAGGATTAGGGTTAGGGTTTTTGGTGGGTATAGGGTTAGGGTTCTTGGTGGACCTAGGATCAGGGTTCTTGGTGGATCTAGGATTAGGGTTCCTGGTGGATCTAGGGTTAGGGTTCTTGGTGGATCTAGGGTTAGGGTTCTTGGAGACACCAACACTTTTGCACAAACCAACTGAACCCTAGGGAGCAGTGTGCAACAAACTGTCACCATGGGGCAACCCCACCCCATCTCATCATGCCACACACTGCTACTGGCCTTATTGTCCAATATCTGCAAATCTCTCTGCTCCAGCCAGGCATTGATTAGGGTTCTTGGTGGATCTGGGGTTGGGGTTCTTGGTGGATCTAGGGTTGGGTTTCTTGGTGGATCTAGGGTTGGGGTTCTTGGTGGATCTAGGGTTGGGGCCTGGTGGATCTAGGGTTGGGGTTCCTGGTGGATCTAGGGTTGGGGTTCCTGGTGGATCTAAGGTTGGGGGTCTTGGTGGATCTAGGGTTGGGGTTCTCGTGGATCTAGAGTTGGGGTTCTTGGTGGATCTAGGGTTGGGGGTCTTGGTGGATCTAGGGTTGGGGTTCTTGGTGGATTTAGGGTTGGGGGTCTTGGTGGATCTAGGGTTAGGGTTCTTGGTGGATCTAGGATTAGGGTTCTTGGTGGATCTAGGGTTAGGGTTCCTGGTGGATCTAGGATTAGGGTTCTTGGTGGATCTAGGGTTGGGGATCCTGGTGGATCTGGGGTTAGGGTTCCTAGTGGATCTGGGGTTAGGGTTCCTAGTGGATCTGGGGCTGGGGTTCCTAGTGGATCTGGGCTTAGGGTTCCTAGTGGATCTGGGCTTAGGGTCCCTAGTGGATCTGGGCTTGGGGTTCCTAGTGGATCTGGGCTTAGGGTTCCTAGTGGATCTGGGCTTAGGGTTCCTAGTGGATCTGGGCTTAGGGTTCCTAGTGGATCTGGTCTTAGGGTTCTTAGTGGATCTGGGCTTAGGGTTCCTAGGGGATCTAGTGTTAGCGTTCTTGGTGGATCTGGGGTTAGGGTTCCTGGTAGATCTGGGGTTTAGAGTTCCTGGTGGATCTTGGGCTAGGGTTCCTGGTGGATCTGGGCTTAGGGTTCTTAGTGGATCTAGTGTTAGCGTTCTTGGTGGATCTTGGGTTAGGGTTATATAGGGTTACAGTTCTTGAGTTCTGAGTGGATCTAGGATGAGGGTTCCTGGTGGATCTAGGGTTGGGGATCCTGGTGGATCTAGGGTTCGGATCCTGGTGGATCTATGCTTAGGGGTTTCAGTGGATCTAGGTTTAGGGTTCTTGGTGGTTCTAGGATTTGGGTTCTTGGTGGATCTAAGATTAGGGTTCTTGGTGGATCTAGGATTAGGGTTCTTGGTGGATTTAGGCTTAGGGTTCCTGGTGGATCTAGGATTAGGGTTCTTGGTGGATCTAGGCTTAGGGTTGCTGGTGGATTTAGGATTAGGGTTCTTGGTGGATCTAGGGTTGGGGATCCTGGTGGATCTAGGGTTGGGGTTTCTGGTGGATCTAGGATTAGGGTTCCTGGTGGATTTACGGTTATTGTTCCTGGTGGATCTATTATTAGCATTCTTGGTGGATCTAGGGTTGGGGTTCTTGGTGGATCTAGGGTTAGGGTTATTGGTGGATCTAGGCTTAGGGTTCTTGGTGGATCTAGGCTTAGGGTTCTTGGTGGATCTAGGCTTAGGGTTCTTGGTGGATCTAGGCTTAGGTTTCTTGGTGGATTTAGGATTAGGGTTCTTGGTGGATCTAGGGTTGGGGATCCTGGTGGATCTAGGGTTGGGGATCCTGGTGGATCTAGGGTTGGGGATCCTGGTGGATCTAGGCTTAGGGTTTATGGTGAATTTAGGTTTAGTATTCTGGGTGGATCTAGGCTTAAGGTTCCTGGTGGATCTAGGGTTGGGGTTCCTGGTGGATCTAGGGTTGGGGTTCTTGGTGGATCTAGGGTTGGGGGTCTTGGTGGATCTAGGGTTGGGGGTCTTGGTGGATCTAGGGTTGGGGGTCTTGGTGGATCTAGGGTTGCGGGTCTTGGTGGATCTAGGGTTGGGGGTCTTGGTGGATCTAGGGTTAGGGTTTTTGGTGGATTCAGGTTTAGGGTTCTTGGTGGATCTAGGATTAGGGTTCTTGGTGGATCTAGGATTAGGGTTCTTGGTGGATCTAGGGTTGGGGATCGTGGTGGATCTAGGGTTGGGGTTCTTGGTGGATCTAGGGTTGGGGTTCTTGGTGGATCTAGGGTTGGGGTTCCTGGTGGATTTAGGGTTGGGGTTCCTGGTGGATCTAGGGTTGGGGTTCCTGGTGGATCTAGGGTTGGGGTTCTTGGTGGATCTAGGGTTGGGGTTCTTGGTGGATCTAGGGTTGGGGTTCTTGGTGGATCTAGGGTTGGGGTCTTGGTGGATCTAGGGTTAGGGTTTTTGGTAGATTCAGGTTTAGGGTTCTTGGTGGATCTAGGCTTAGGGTTTTTGGTGAATTTAGGTTTAGTATTCTGGGTGGATCTAGGCTTAAGGTTCCTGGTGGATCTAAGGTTGGGGTTCCTGGTGGATCTAGGGTTGGGGTTCTTGGTCGATCTAGGGTTGCGGGTCTTGGTGGATCTAGGGTTGGGGTTAGGGTTAGGGTTCAGGTTTAGGGTTCTGAGTGGATCTAGGATGAGGGTTCTTGGTGGATCTAGGCTTAAGGTTCTTGGTGCATCTAGGGTTAGGATTCCTGGTGGATCTAGGGTTGGGGATCCTGGTGGATCTTTGCTTAGGGTTCTTGTTGGATCTAGAATCAGGGTTCTTGGTGGATCTAGGATGAGGGTTCTTGGTGGACCTAGGCTTAAGGTTCTTGGTGCATCTAGGGTTAGGGTTCCTGGTGGATCTAGGATTGGGGATCCTGGTGGATCTATGCTTAGGGTTATTGGTGGATCTAGGATTAGGGTTCCTGGTGTATCTAGGCTTAAGGTTCCTGATGGATCTAGGGTTGGGGTTCCTGGTGGATTTAGGGATAGGGTTCCTGGTGGATTTATGGTTAGGGTTCCTGGTGGATCTAGGCTTAGGGTTCTTGGTGCATCTAGGCTTAGGGTTCTTGGTGGATCTAGGCTTAGGGTTCTTGGTGGATCTAGGCTTAGGGTTCTTGGTGGATCTAGGCTTAGGGTTCTCGGTGGATCTAGGCTTAGGCTTCTTGGTGGATCTAGGGTTGGGGTTCCTGGTGGATCTAGGGTTGGGGTTCCTGGTGGATCTAGGGTTGGGGTTCTTGGTGGATCTAGGGTTGGGTTTCTTGGTGGATCTAGGGTTGGGGTTCCTGGTGGATCTAGGGTTGGGGCTTGGTGGATCTAGGGTTGGGGTTCCTGGTGGATCTAGGGTTGGGGTTCCTGGTGGATCTAGGGTTGGGGTTCCTGGTGGATCTAGGGTTGGGGTTCTTGGTGGATCTAGAGTTGCGGTTCTTGGTGGATCTAGGATTAGGGTTCTTGGTGGATCTAGGGTTGGGGTTCTTGGTGGATCTAGGGTTGGGGGTCTTGGTGGATCTAGGGTTGGGGGTCTTGGTGGATTTAGGGTTGGGGGTCTTGGTGGATCTAGGGTTAGGGTTCTTGGTGGATCTAGGGTTAGGGTTCTTGGTGGATCTAGGATTAGGGTTCTTGGTGGATCTAGGGTTAGGGTTCCTGGTGTATCTAGGATTAGGGTTCTTGGTGGATCTAGGGTTGGGGATCCTGGTGGATCTGGGGTTAGGGTTCCTAGTGTATCTGGGGCTGGGGTTCCTAGTGGATCTGGGCTTAGGGTTCCTAGTGGATCTGGGCTTGGGGTTCCTAGTGGATCTGGGCTTAGGGTTCCTAGTGGATCTGGTCTTAGGGTTCCTAGTGGATCTGGTCTTAGGGTTCCTACTGGATCTGGTCTTAGGGTTCTTAGTGGATCTGGGCTTAGGGTTCCTAGTGGATCTAGTGTTAGCGTTCTTGGTGGATCTGGGGTTAGGGTTCCTGGTAGATCTGGGGTTTAGAGTTCCTGGTGGATCTTGGGCTAGGGTTCCTGGTGGATCTGGGCTTAGGGTTCTTAGTGGATCTAGTGTTAGCGTTCTTGGTGGATCTTGGGTTAGGGTTAGGGTTATATAGGGTTACAGTTCTTGAGTTCTGAGTGGATCTAGGATGAGAGTTCCTGGTGGACCTAGGGTTGGGGATCCTGGTGGATCTATGCTTAGGGTTTTCAGTGGATCTAGGATTAGGGTTCTTGGTGGTTCTAGGATTAGGGTTCTTGGTGGATCTAAGATTAGGGTTCTTGGTGGGTCTAGGATTAGGGTTCGTGGTAGATTTAGGCTTAGGGTTCCTGGTGGATCTAGGATTAGGGTTCTTGGTGGATCTAGGCTTAGGGTTCCTGGTGGATTTAGGATTAGGGTTCTTGGTGGATCTAGGATTGGGGATCCTGGTGGATCTAGGGTTAGGGTTCCTGGTGGATCTATTAGCATTCTTGGTGGATCTAGGGTTGGGGTTCCTGGTGGTCTAGGGTTAGGGTTCTTGGTGGATCTAGGCTTAGGGTTCTTGGTGGATCTAGGCATAGGGTTCTTGGTGGATCTAGGCTTAGGGTTCTTGGTGGATCTAGGGTTAGGTTTCTTGGTGGATTTAGGATCAGGGTTCTTGGTGGATCTAGGGTTGGGGATCCTGGTGGATCTAGGGTTGGGGATCCTGGTGGATCTAGGCTTAGGGTTTTTGGTGAATTTAGGTTTAGTATTCTGGGTGGATCTAGGCTTAAGGTTCCTGGTGGATCTAGGGTTGGGGTTCTTGGTGGATCTAGGGTTGGGGTTCTTGGTGGATCTAGGGTTGGGGGTCTTGGTGGATCTAGGGTTGGGGGTCTTGGTGGATCTAGGGTTGCGGGTCTTGGTGGATCTAGGGTTGGGGGTCTTGGTGGATCTAGGGTTAGGGTTTTTGGTGGATTCAGGTTTAGGGTTCTTGGTGGATCTAGGATTAGGGTTCTTGGTGGATTTAGGATTAGGGTTCTTGGTGGATCTAGAATTAGGGTTCTTGGTGGATCTAGGGTTAAAATTCCTGGTGGATCTAGGATTAGGGTTCTTGGTGGATCTAGGATTAGGGTTCTTGGTGGATCTAGGGTTGGGGATCGTGGTGGATCTAGGGTTGGGGTTCTTGGTGGATCTAGGGTTGGGATTCCTGGTGGATTTTGGGTTGGGGTTCCTGGTGGATCTAGGGTTGGGGTTCCTGGTGGATCTAGGGTTGGGGTTCCTGGTGGATCTAGGGTTGGGGTTCCTGGTGGATCTAGGGTTGGAGTTCTTGGTAGATCTAGGGTTGGGGTTCTTGGTGGATCTAGGGTTGGGATTCCTGGTGGATCTAGGGTTGGGGTTCCTGGTGGATCTAGGGTTGGGGTTCTTGGTGGATCTAGGGTTGGGGTTCTTGGTGGATCTAGGGTTGGGGTTCTTGGTGGATCTAGGGTTGGGATTCCTGGTGGATCTAGGGTTGGGGTTCCTGGTGGATCTAGGGTTGGGGTTCCTGGTGGATCTAGGGTTGGAGTTCTTGGTAGATCTAGGGTTGGGGTTCTTGGTGGATCTAGGGTTGGGGTTCTTGGTGGATCTAGGGTTGGGGTTCTTGGTGGATCTAGGGTTGGGATTCCTGGTGGATCTAGGGTTGGGGTTCCTGGTGGATCTAGGGTTGGGGTTCCTGGTGGATCTAGGGTTGGGGTTCCTGGTGGATCTAGGGTTGGGGTTCCTGGTGGATCTAGGGTTGGAGTTCTTGGTAGATCTAGGGTTGGGGTTCTTGGTGGATCTAGGGTTGGGGTTCTTGGTGGATCTAGGGTTGGGGTTCTTGGTGGATCTATGGTTGGGGTCTTGGTGGATCTAGGGTTAGGGTTTTTGGTAGATTCAGGTTTAGGGTTCTTGGTGGATCTAGGATTAAAGTTTTTAGTGGATTTAGGATTAGGGTTCTTGGTGGATCTAGGGTTGGGGTTCTTGGTGGATCTAGGGTTGGGTTCCTGGTGGATTTAGGGTTGGGGTTCCTGGTGGATCTAGGGTTGGGGTTCCTGGTGGATTTAGGGTTGGGGTTCCAGGTGGATCTAGGGTTAGGGTTTTTGGTAGATTTAGGGTTGGGGTTCTTGGTAGATCTAGGGTTGGCGTTCCTGGTGGATATAGTGTTGGGGTTCCTGGTGGATCTAGGGTTGGGGTTCTTGGTGGATCTAGGGTTGGAGTTCCTGGTGGATATAGGGTTGGGATACAGGGTTAGAGTTCTTGGTGGATCTATGTTTGGGGTTCTTGGTAGATCTAGGGTTGGGGTTCTTGGTCGATCTAGGGTTGGGGTTCCTGGTGGATCTAGGGTTGGGGTGGATCTAGGATTAGGGTTCCTGGTGAATTTATGGTTAGGGTTTCTGGTGGATCTATTATTAGCGTTCTTGGTGGATCTAGGGTTAGGGTTCTTGGTGGATCTAGGATTTGGGTTCTTGGTGGATCTAGGATTAGGGTTTCTGGTAGATCTAGGATTAGGGTTCTTGGTGGATCTAGGCTTAGGGTTGTTGGTGGATCTAGGCTTAGGGTTCTTGGTGGATCTAGGCTTAAGTTTCTTGGTGGATCTAGGCTAAGGGTTCTTGGTGGATCTAGGCTTAGGGTTCTTGGTGGATCTAGAGTTGGGGTTCCTGGTGGATCTAGGGTTGGGGGTTCCTGGTGGATTTAGGGTTGGGGTTCCTGGTGGATCTAGGGTTGGGGTTCCTGGTGGATCTAGGGTTGGGGTTCTTGGTGGATCTAGGGTTGGGGGTCTTGGTGGACCTAGGGTTGGGGGTCTTGGTGGATCTAGGGTTGGGGTTCCTGGTGGATCTAGGATTAGGGTTCTTGGTGGATCTAGGGTTGGGGATCCTTGTGGATCTAGGCTTAGGGTTTTTGGTGAATTTAGGTTTAGTATTCTGGGTGTATCTAGGATTAGGCTTCTTGGTGGATCTAGGCTTAAACTTCCTGGTGGATCTAGGGTTGGGGTTCCTGGTGGATCTAGGGTTGGGGTTCCTGGTGGATCTATGGTTAGGGTTCTTGGTGGATCCAGGGTTAAGGTTATTGGTGGATCTTTGCTTAAGGTTCTTGGAGGATCTAGGGTTGGGGTTACTGGTCAATAAAGGGTTACAGTTCTTGGTAGATCTAGGGTTGGGGTTCCTGCTGGATGTAGGGTTGGGGTTCTAGGTGGATCTAGGATTAGGGTTCTTGGTGGATCTAGGGTTGGGGATCCTGGTGGATCTAGGCTTAGGGTTTTTGGTGAATTTAGATTTAGTATTCTGGGTGTATCTAGGATTAGGCTTCTTGGTGGATCTAGGCTTAAGGTTCGTGGTGGATCTAGGGTTGGGGTTCCTGGTGGATCTAGGATTGGTGTTCTTGGTGGATCTAGGGTTAGGATTCTTGGTAGATCTAGGGTTGGGGTTCCTGGTGGATCTAGGGTTGGGGTTCCTGGTGGATCTAGGGTTGGGGTTCCTGGTGGATCTAGGGTTGGGGTTCCTGGTGGATCTAGGGTTGGGGTTCCTGGTGGATCTAGGGTTAGGGTTCCTGGTGGATATAGGGTTGGGGTTCCTGGTGGATATAGGGTTGGGGTTCCTGGTGGATATAGGGTTGGGGTTCTTGGTGGATCTCGGGTTGGGGTTCTTGGTAGATTTAGGGTTGGGGTTTTTGGTAGATTTGGGGTTGGGGTTCTTGGTAGATCTAGGTTTGGGGTTCTTGGTGGATCTAGGTTTGGGGTTCTTGGTGGATCTTGGTTTGGGGTTCTTGGTGGATCTAGGGTTGGGGTTCCTGGTGGATATAGGGATGGGATACTTGGTAGATCTAGTGTTGGGGTTCCTGGTGGATATAGGGTTAAAGTTCTTGGTAGATCTAGGTTTCGGGTTCTTGGTGGATCTAGGGTTGGGGTTCCTGGTGGATCTAGGGTAGGGGTTCTTGGTGGATCTAGGGTTGGGGTGCCTGGTGGATCTAGTGTTGGGGTTCCTGGTGGATTTAGTGTTGGGGTTCCTGGTGGATCTAGGGTTAGGGTTCCTGATGGATATAGGGTTAGGGTTCTTGGTGGATCTAGGGTTAGGGTTCTTGGTGTATCTAGGGTCAGGGTTCTTGGTAGATCTAGGGTTGGGGTTCTTGGTAGATCTGGGGTTAGGGTTCTTGGTAGATCTAGGGTTGGAGTTCCTGGTGGATCTAGGGTTGGGGTTCCTGGTGGATATAGGGTTAGGGTTCTTGGTGGATCTAGGGTTATGGTTCTTGGTGGATCTAGGGTTAGGGTTCTTGATTGGATCTAGCGTTAGGGTTCTTGGTAGATCTAGGGTTGCGGTTCTTGGTAGATCTGGGGTTGGGGTTCCTGGTGGATCTAGGGTTAGGGTTCTTTGTGGACCTAGGGTTAGGGTTCTTGGTAGATCTAGGGTTGGAGTTATTGGTGGATCTTGGCTTAAGGTTCTTGGTGGATCTAGGGTTAGGGTTCTTGGTAGATTTAGGGTTGGGGTTCTTGGTAGATCTAGGGTTGGGGTTCCTGGTGGATCTAGGGTTGGGGTTCCTGGTGGATCTAGGGTTGGGGTTCCTGGTGGATCTAGGATTGGGGTTCCTGGTGGATCTAGGGTTGGGGTTCCTGGTGGATCTAGGGTTGGGGTTCTTGGTGGATCTAGGGTTGTGGTTCCTGGTGGATATAGGGTTGGGATATTTGGTAGATCTAGGGTTGGGGTTCCTGGTGGATATAGGGTTAGAGTTCTTGGTGGATCTAAGTTTGGGGTTCTTGGTAGATCTAGTGTTGGGGTTCCTGGTGGATATAGGGTTAAAGTTCTTGGTAGATCTAGGTTTGGGGTTCTTGGTGGATCTAGGGTTGGGGTTCCTGGTGGATCTAGGGTAGGGGTTCTTGGTGGATCTAGGGTTGGGGTGCCTGGTGGATCTAGTGTTGGGGTTCCTGGTGGATCTAGTGTTGGGGTTCCTGGTGGATCTAGGGTTAGGGTTCCTGATGGATATAGGGTTAGGGTTCTTGGTGGATCTAGGGTTAGGGTTCTTGGTGTGTCTAGGGTCAGGGTTCTTGGTAGATCTAGGGTTGGGGTTCTTGGTAGTTCTGGGGTTAGGGTTCTTGGTAGATCTAGGGTTGGAGTTCCTGGTGGATCTAGGGTTGGGGTTCCTGGTGGATATAGGGTTAGGGTTCTTGGTGGATCTAGGGTTATGGTTCTTGGTGGATCTAGGGTTAGGGTTCTTGATTGGATCTAGCGTTAGGGTTCTTGGTAGATCTAGGGTTGCGGTTCTTGGTAGATCTGGGGTTGGGGTTCCTGGTGGATCTAGGGTTAGGGTTCTTGGTGGACCTAGGGTTAGGGTTCTTGGTAGATCTAGGGTTGGAGTTATTGGTGGATCTTGGCTTAAGGTTCTTGGTGGATCTAGGGTTAGGGTTCCTGTTGGATCTAGGGTTGGGGTTCCTGGTGGATCTAGGATTGGGGTTCCTGGTGGATCTAGGGTTGGGGTTCCTGGTGGATCTAGGGTTGGGGTTCTTGGTGGATCTAGGGTTGTGGTTCCTGGTGGATATAGGGTTGGGATATTTGGTAGATCTAGGGTTGGGGTTCCTGGTGGATCTAGGGTTGGGGTTCTTGGTGGATCTAGGGTTGGGGTTCCTGGTGGATCTAGGGTTAGAGTTCTTGGTGGATCTAAGTTTGGGGTTCTTGGTAGATCTAGGGTTGGGGTTCTTGGTGGATCTAGGGTTGGGTTTCTTGGTAGATCTAGGGTTGGGGTTCCTGGTGGATCTAGGGTTAAAGTTATTGGTGGATCTTGGTTTAAAGTTCTTGGTGGATCTAGGGCTAGAGTTCTTGGTGGATCTAGGATTGGTGTTTTTGGTGGATCTAGGGTTGGGGTTCCTGGTGGATCTAGGGTTGGGGTTCTTGTTGGATCTAGGGTTGGGGTTCTTGGTGGATCTAGGGTTGGGGTTCCTGGTGGATATAGGGTTGGGATACTTGGTGGATCTAGGGTTGGGGTTCCTGGTGGATCTAGGGTTGGGGTTCTTGGTGGATCTAGGGTTGGGGTTCTTTGTATATCTAGGTTTGGGGTACCTGGTCGATCTAGGGTTGGGGTTCCGGTTGGATATAGGGTTAAGGTTCTTGGTGGATCTAGGGTTAGGGTTCTTGGTGGATCTAGGGTTAAGGTTCTTGGTAGATCTAGGGTTGGGGTTTTTGGTGGATCTAGGGTTGGGGTTTTTGGTGGATCTAGGGTTGGGGTTCCCGGTGGATTTAGGTTTAGGGTTCTTGGTAGATCTAGGGTTGGGGTTCTTGGAGGATCTAGGGTTAGGGTTCTTGATGGATCTAGGGTTAGGGTTCTTGGTAGATCTAGGGTTGGGGTATTTGGTGGATCTAGGGTTGGAGTTCCTGATGGATTTTGGTTTAGGGTTCTTGGTAGATCTAGGGTTGGGGTTCTTGGTGGATCTAGGGTTAGATTTCTTGGTGGATCTAGGGTTAGGCTTCTTGGTAGATCTAGGGTTGGGGTTCCTGGTGGATATAGGGTTAGGGTTCTTGGTGGATATAGGGTTAGGGTTTTTGGTGGATCTAGGGTTAGGGTTCTTGGTAGATCTAGGGTTAGGGTTCTTGGTAGATCTACGGTTGGGGTTATTGGTGGATCTAGGGTTAGGGTTCTTGGTGGATCTAGGGTTATGGTTCTTGGTAGATCTAGGGTTCGGGTTCTTTGTAGATCTAGGGTTGTGGTTCCTGGTGGATCTAGGGTTAGGGTTCTTGGTAGATCTAGGGTTAGGGTTCCTGGTAGATCTAGGGTTAGGGTTCTTGGTAGATCTAGGGTTGGGGTTCTTGGTGGATCTAGGGTTAGGGTTCTTGGTAGATCTAGGGTTGGGGTTCTTGGCGGATCTAGTGTTAGGGCTCTTGGTAGATCTAGGGTTGGGATTCTTGGTGGATCTAGGGTTAGGGTTCTTGGTAGATCTAGGGTTGGGGTTCTTGGTAGATCTGGGGTTGGGGTATTTGGTGGATCTAGGGTTAGGGATCGTGGTAGATTTTATTCACATAAGGTTATAAGCTCCTTCTTAATAGCAGGTAAAAGTTATTCATGCCAAGGACTGTGTGGTATATGCTAGGGTTAGTGTTAGTGTTAGGGTTAGGGTGTGAGGGTTAGCGTGTGAGGGTTAGGATTAGGGTTAGGGTTAGGATTTTCTGTTTGAGATTTTTATTTATTTTAGGGTTCAGGTTCTTATTACTGGTGGTGATTTGATTATTTTACTAAGTACGAGGGTCTTAGGGTTAGGGTTACTTTACTTTAGACATTTTACTCTGTTTTCTTCTTAGGCTTGGTTTAGGGTTAGGGTTTGGCTTGGTTTGGAGTTGGGGTTCTCAATAGATCCAGGGTTATGGTTCTTTGTTGATCTAGGTGGATCTCGGGCTAGGGTTAGTTGTTTTGCTTTAGTTTTCTGTGTCCTGTTCAGGTCGCTCCACTTCTTACATGTGAGTAATCCGCCACCATGTGGCGCAGTGACAAGATAAAAATCGTAGCTCCTCCTGGCTCCATACAAGGCAGGTGTCTCCCAAAAATCCCCAGAATTCCCAGCCTTGGCTACGGAACAGGTGACGGTAGGGGAACGCCGAGGGTCAGACGTTCGACAGAGCTATGCACTGGGCCGCAGACCCTCTCCGGAAGGATAGCCGGCCATAGGCAATGGTGAGCCTATATGGGGGGGAGGAATAGCCTAGGGACCCCACAAGCTTTATTGATATCTGTGTGTGTATATTCTAAGTATGTCACACACCCCACTTCAGACATTAATTCATTAACATGGGGTACTCACCGCTAGGTGGCGCTGCTTTGCAGAGAAGTCCAGAAAAAGCAAGCCCCTCCCGGTCTATACATACCTGGTATCTCCTAACAATTCCCTAGTGTTCTTCTCTGCAACGTGGCGACAAGACAGAAGAAAGAAGTCTCCTGCTTGCAGGTAGCCGGGGTATCACCCCGGCCCCCCCCCCCTACGGTCTATTTCTGCCCGGCTTTTTTGTCCCTTATCCCCTTATTTAATGGTAGCCTCCCAGCTTAGGCTGTAGGCTGGGCAAGGGTAGATGGCACATTGGTGCCTAGGAGATTAGCTCCTCCACTCGACCCTATATTATGGGGCATAGTGGTGATCCGGTGTGGTGATCCGGACGTGGGATGCCCCAGCCCTTATATTCCCCTTAGTGTTTACTTAATCCTTATACTGGGTGTGTATGTGTGTGTGTGTGTGTGCGTGTTTCTTTGTCTGGGACGGGCGGTCTTGGTATGGGGCCGTCCTGTTTTCGGGGGCTTGGGCTCCCTGAACCCCGGTATTTTGGCCAGGTGGGGTCGGGTCGGGTGGGGGTGCCCGCCGGCCTGTTACCCGCCGGTTTCATGCCCTGTCTGCCGGTGGGCAGACTTTGATTTTACGGTGGGCGGGGCCCGTGCGGCGCGCTGCGCCACCGGCCCGCCTGTGTGGAAGCGCCGGGGACCCTGCCGTAGGCGGGCGGGACCGCGCGGCATGTGGGCCGCGGGCCCGCTCGATGGCTTATGCGGGCGCCATTCCCTTGTGGCGCCCGCGGCTCGCGCGTTTTTTGTTTTGAGGGGCGGGGCCCGCGCCAAGCGCGTCCAGCGCCAAGCGCGGCCCGCGCCGTGTCTGTCAGAAGCGCGTAGTGTCCTGTTAGATGGGGAGGGGCGGAGCTACACGGGTCCCGCGCTCGCTGAGGCCGCCGCCTCTCCTCTCTGTCTTTTGCCGTCCAGGCGCCATTTCGCGGGGGCTCAGGTAGGCTCTTGGCCTTAAGTACAGCGTCGGAGCGTCCTGTTAGAGGAGCGCTCAGTGAGGGGGGACTGCTATGTCTGCTATGTTGTATTATTGGGGCACTATCCAGCTGCCTGTATTATGGCTGTTATTGGGTCTGCGCCCCTCTCCCCCTCCTGTCTCTCTCTCTCTCTCTCTCTCTCTCTCTCTCCCCCCCCCACCCCCCCCTTCCCCCACCCCCTCTCGTTGGGGGCGACGGCAGGGTGCTCCAGCCAGGCTTTGGGCGTACTGGCTGGTAGTTTTTTATATATTTTACTGGTGTAATGCCTGTACTCTTGGTCAGTGTTGATTGATTGAATGTTTTTTTGTGTTTTTCAGATAATATCCGGGATTCCATCATACAGGGCTCTCCCGGTCTTATATACCTGGTTGGTTGGGGGTTGTCTTAGAGTCCCTTGCAAATTCCCAGGGCTTTTTCATTTAATAGTAGTATACTCATACTTATCCATATATATATATATATATATATATATATATATATAGTTACACATATATATATTTATCCCTATTAAAACCCCAGAGGGGCATCCCGGGTCGCTTACTGCGTAAATCCCTGAGGGCTGCGAATACCATAAATTCACCATATGGAGGCTACCAGAGATACCGGAACTAGTCCTTCGGGGCAGTCCAGGCTGTGTGGGGGATGTGGGACTCCGCTCCCAGGGGATGATGTGATCGTTTGTATTTCATGTGCACAGCAGAACATTGAGCGCCAGTCCGACACCTCGGTGCCTGGGACTTCTTCTACCGCGCCTTCTCCCTCCTCGCCTGTTCCGGACCCCGTGCGACGTGGTCGTTGGGGGGATTCGCAATCTGAGGTAGGCGCCCGGTTGGCCAGCCTCGAGAAAATGTTTTCCGCTATGGCCGCTCAGAAGGCTCCTGCCAAGCGAAAACATCTGTCTCCGCCTCCGCAGGACTCCGATGAGGAAGTTGAGGTACTGGATTGGTCGGATCGTCCCCTCGAAGAGGGGGAGCTTATTGAGGAGACGGAGGATTCAGAGGTTCAGCAGTTGTCTAGCGCTGAGGGGGACTTGATAGAGGGGCCCCCTCTTGATACGCCCACTATTCTGGCTCAAATGTTTGAGGTTTTGGATTTGGATCCGCCGGAAGTTACTCCTCGGCCTAAGGGTCAGCTTTTTGGGGGTTCCAAGCAGCGCTTGGAGTTTCCCAGTCAGCAGCATTTTGAGGACGTGGTCCTTAAGCAGTGGGAGCAGCCTACGCGGCTTGTCGGGGTCCCGCCTAGTTGGGACAAGAAGTATCCTTTTCCAACGGATTTGTTGAAGCGGTGGTCTGTTTCCCCCGAGGTGGATGCTCCGGTTTTGGGGCTGTCTAATTCGGCGGCTGTTCACTTCCCTGATACTACTTCTCTCAAGGATGGCGAGGATCGCCGGATTGATCAGCTGGCCCGTCATGGCTTTGTCTGTGCGGGTTCGGTTTTGAGGCCTGTTTGTGCTTCCGCCTTTTTGTCTTTGGCGGTTAGGTCCATGGTCAGGGATTTAGGTGTGGACCTTGATCCTACCTGTGAGGAGTCTCTGGCTCTTAAGCGTTGTGAATCCTTTTTGTCGTTTATCCTGGCCGCTCAGGAGGATGCCATGTTGATGTGTGGCAGGGCTTCTGCTCTGTTGGTGGCTATTCGTCGCTCTGTGTGGCTGAGACAGTGGACGGCTGACTTTAATTCTAAAAGATCGCTTACGGCCCTTCCCTTTCAGGGTTTGAGGCTTTTTGGTGAAAAGCTGGATTCTGTTGCCAAGGGGGGCAAGCTACCTCAGCGCAAGAAATTTCGCCGTTCCTTTTGGGGGACGGCCTCTTTTACTCCGTCCTTTCGGGGAGCCAGAGCCGGCAGGGATGCGGGCTTCCCGGCCTCCAGGGGCGCCAGCTGGAATAGGGGTAGAGGCCGTGGCCGTCCCGTTCACGCCTGGGGTTCCAAGCCCAAGCCTGCGGCCAAGCCCGCTCAGCAATGAGGGGGCGCCCTCACCCGTACGGGTGGGGGGGCGGTTGCGACTCTTCTCCCGGGTATGGGACCAGGAGGTCTCGGACAGGTGGATCCGGGAGGTGGTGTCGGCCGGTTACAAGCTGGAGTTCGAGTCCCGCCCTCCTCTAAGGTTTTTCAGGTCTCGGGTGCCCTCGGATCCTTTGGCCGCACGGGGGCTCCTGGCGGCGGTAAGGAATCTTCTGGAATTGGCAGTCATCTGCCCGGTCCTTCCTTCAGAGGTGGGGCGCGGGTTTTATTCCAATCTCTTCACTGTACCCAAAAAGGACGGTTCGTTCCGTCCGATCCTGGATTTGAAGCTTCTCAACAGATTTATTTGTCCCCGGAAGTTCCGCATGGAAACCCTGCGGTCTGCGATCGGTGCACTTCGGCAGGGGGACTTTATGACGTCCATAGACATCAAGGATGCTTACCTTCACATCCCGATCTTTCCGGCTCATCAGCGGTTTCTTCGCTTTGTGGTGGAGGATCGGCATTTTCAGTTTGTAGCTCTTCCGTTCGGCCTCACATCTGCGCCGAGAGTGTTCACCAAGGTGTTGGCGGGAGTGATGGCCCTGCTCAGAGCTCAGGGGATTCGCATTGTACCTTACCTGGACGATCTCCTCATCATGGCGCCTTCCTTCAGTCAGGCGGAAGGGGACACCAGTTTGGTGGTGTCTATGTTGGAGAGGTTCGGCTGGGTGATCAATTACCCCAAGTCCTCTCTGGTCCCGGCCAGGGTGGTGACTTTTCTGGGGATGTCATTGGACTCTTGCCAGCACAGAGTCTTTCTCCCCCAGGCCAAGGTCCTTTTGATTCAGGAATTGGTTCAGCTTCTTCTTTCAAATCCTCGCCCGTCCATTCGGCTAGGAATGAGACTGGTGGGGTTGATGGTGGCCTCGTTCGAGGCAGTTCCCTTCGCACAGTTTCACACGCGGACGCTTCAGCTTCATCTTTTGGCGTCTTGGGACCGGCGACCGCGGTCGTTGGATCGGTCCTTCCGGATGTCCCCTCGGGTTCGGCAGTCTCTTCTGTGGTGGATGGTCTCGGACAATCTTCTGAAGGGCAGGTCGTTTCTGACCCCGCTTTGGGAGACTGTCACCACGGATGCCAGTTTGTCAGGATGGGGAGGTTTCTGGAAGGATCTTCAGTTTCAGGGACAGTGGGACCCTCGGGAAGCTCACTTGCCCATCAATGTTCTGGAGTTGCGAGCCATCAGGTTGGTTCTGTCTCAATTGACACATCATTTGCAAGGCCTGCCGGTGCAGGTGCGGTCGGACAATCGGACGGCGGTTGCTTACATCAATCACCAGGGAGGGACTCGCAGTCTGGGTGCCCACAGAGAGGTGTCTCTGATTCTTGTTTGGGCAGAGACTCATGTCCCTTGCATCTCGGCAGTTTACATTCCAGGAGTGGAGAACACGGAGGCGGACTTTCTGAGCCGGTGTTCGTCCCGCCGGGGGGAATGGTCTCTCCATCCCCAGGTGTTTCGGTCCCTGTGTCTTCGGTGGGGGACGCCGGAGGTGGATCTGTTTGCCTCTCGTCACAATCACAAGCTTCCGACGTTCGTGTCTCTGTCCCAGGACCCTCTGGCTCTGGCAGCGGACGCCATGGCCCTGAGCTGGAGGGATCTGGGGTTTCTTTATCTGTTTCCTCCGATTCCCATGCTGGGCAGGGTTCTGCAAAAGCTGGTTCAGGAAGGAGTTCCCGCCATTCTCGTGGCTCCAAGGTGGCCAAGGCGGGTGTGGTTCGCGGACATCGTTCGTCTGGCAGTGGATCAGCTCGATCTGCCTCTTCGGCCAGATCTTCTCACTCAGGGTCAGTTGTGTTACCCCAGTTTACCAACGCTGGCTTTGACGGCTTGGCTGCTGAAACCTCCATCTTGAAGGAGGAAGGTCTTTCGGATTCGGTCATTCGGACTCTTATTAGTGCTAGGAAGAGATCCTCTTCTTCCATCTACTATAGGGCTTGGAGATCGTATATTGATTGGTGTGAATCTAGATCTTTGCCCTGCCGGGTCTTTTCCGTTTCCAGGATTTTGGATTTTCTTCAGTCAGGGCTGGACTCTGGTCTTCAGCTGAGTACTTTGAAGGGGCAGGTTTCTGCCTTATCTATCTTTTTTTCAGAGGTCTTTTGCAAGCCATTCTTTGGTCAAAACTTTTTTCCAGGGGGTTTCGCATTTGCGTCCTAGGAAGCCGTTGCTCCCTGTTTGGGATTTGAATTTAGTTCTTTCTGCCTTTCAGGCTCCTCCCTTTGAGCCTTTGCGGGATATTGCCTTGTCTACTCTGACTCAGAAGGTTGCCTTTCTGGTGGCCATCACTTCTGTTCGGCGTGTTTCAGAGCTGGCAGCCCTGTCGATTCAGGCCCCTTATTTTGAGAAACATCAGGACAAGGTGGTTTTCAGATTCAAGCCGGACTTTCTTCCTAAAGTGGTCTCTGCTTTCCATCTTAATCAGGACATTGTTCTTCCTTCTTTGTGTCCTAAGCCTAAGAATGACAAGGAGAGTGCGTTGCACTGCTTGGACGTGGTACGTTGTGTCAAGTTCTATCTGCGTACTACGGCTCCTTTTCGTAAGACGGATGCCTTCTTCGTGGTGCCCTGTGGGCCTAGGAAGGGTTTGGCTCCGGCCAAGTCTTCTATTAGTAAATGGATTCGTCAGGCGATTGTTGGAGCCTATTCTGCCAAGGGGAAGGCTCCCCCTTTTCGTGTTACTGCTCATTCTACTCGTGCTGTTGGTGCGTCTTGGGCTTTTCAGCACCAGGCTTCGGTTGAGCAGGTTTGTAAGGCTGCTACTTGGTCTTCGGTTCACACCTTTTCAAAGTTTTATAAGGTTGATGTGCGGGCTTCAGCGGATGCTGTTTTTGGCCGCAAGGTTCTGCAGGCTGCAGTGGTTTGAGTGTGTCTGCATTATTGCCTGGTTGGATACCCTCCCCATTTTGGACACTGCTGTTGGATGTCCCATGTTAATGAATTAATGTCTGAAGTGGGGTGTGTGACATACTTAGAATAATACCATTTTGTGATTAGTCACCTGTAAAATGGGTATTATAAGTATGTCACACACCCCACTTCACCCGCCCTCTTTGGTATCCTGGCTCTTTATATGATGAAGTTGTGTTTATTCACAGTTGAGGGTTACTTTTGTGTTTTGGTCTCCTGGTATCTTGCTTTTATTGCTGTTTGAATACTGGGGAATTGTTAGGAGATACCAGGTATGTATAGACCGGGAGGGGCTTGCTTTTTCTGGACTTCTCTGCAAAGCAGCGCCACCTAGCGGTGAGTACCCCATGTTAATGAATTAATGTCTGAAGTGGGGTGTGTGACATACTTATAATACATATCACAAAATGGTATTTTTCCAAGTATACAGCACGTCCTGTTCCAGTAATTCCTTACACTTGGGTTATTCCGCCACAAGGTGGTGCAGTGGACTGCAGAAAGACTTGTGGCCACTCCTGGCCCCATAAATTGCCAGGAACCTCCCACCAATTTCCAGTGTTTCTCTGCAGTCTGGACTGCGAAGATAGAAGATGGCTCTCTATTGGCTCTCTCTTTTCAAGCCTAGGGCCCTGCAGGCTTATTTCCACCCGTTCTGGACCCACTGCCTCCCAGCCTCGGCTGAAGGTTCGGGTGAAGGTAGGACAGCACTAGGGTCAGGTGCTGAAGGAGCACTGCTCCGGGCCGCAAGACCCTGTACCAAAGGGTAGCCGGCGACAGGCCTTCTATGGTGAGCCTCATTGGGATGCCCCAGCCTCAAATCTTGGGTCCTTTTTCCCTCTCACCCTTCTCGCCTCCCCTCTAGAAGGTTGTGCGCGACCCCTTTGTGTGGCCCGCTCGGCTGGCAGGGGGCGCCCGGGGGGGTCTGTGATTTGTGTGTGTTGTGTTCTTTTTTGGTGTGTGTGCGGCCCGTTGTACGGCGCTTCGCGGTGGTTGGTGCTATGTATTTTTTAGGTTGCTGTCATGGCGCCGGCGTCTCACGTGATCACAGTTTCGCGCTCTTCGGGGGGGGGGGGGCGGGAACCGCGGTTTGACACGGTCCGTCCCTCTAGGTACTGCTGCCGGTGCCATTTTGTGGCCTCGCCCTTGCGGTGCTGCGACGCGGTCTGATCTCTGAGCGATCTGCCTGCTTGTCTATGAGTCCCTTACGGGGTTTTTATATTGCTTTACTCTTTATGCGCTGAAAATGTTTATTTTGTACTTACTGTGTCTTGCAGGCGGGTCACCTTTGACTGTGGCTCTCCCGGCCCTGCCCCTTACCAATCTCCCACCTTCCCTAGTGAGCTTTGGGGGGCATCCCAAAAAGGGTGGCTATTGCGAGATGTGTCCCTGTACTGGCCGATACGCCTGTATCTAAATCACCATATGGAGGCTTCTGGGGATAATGTGCTTGGGGTTCCTTCGGGACAAGCCCAGCTGTGTGTTGCGTGTGTGTTATCCCCTGTTAGTGATGGTGTCAGGCTATGTTTGCCCTGCGCCCAGCATGTACTTGCGCTGCAGCCTGGGTCGTCTGCTACCGGTCCCGGTGCTTCGCCCCTTCTGCTTCGCCTACCCCCCCACGCTTGCATCTGACTCCCAGTGAGGGGCACACTAGCGGGGAGTCTCAATATGACTTCACGGGTGGCCAGCATTGAAAAGCATATTGCTGGGTCAGCCCCGCGTAAGGCTTCTGCCAAGAAGCAGCATTTATCTCCCGCTGATTCCCTCTTTCCTGTGGAGGATGAGGGACTTTACTACTTTTCTGGCCTTTACCCCCTCGAGGAGGGGGAATTATTCTCTGATTCAGAATCCTCTGAGGAGCAGTCTAAGTTATATGGTGGTACCAGGTCTTCCTTTGGAGAAGACCCATGGTCCTCAGATGACACTGACAGGTTATTGACTCACATTTTTGAAGTGCTTTGTATTTCCCCTCCTGCCATGGCTGCGCAGCAGCAGGGTGAGCTTTTCCATTCTGTTAAACCATGCTTGGAGTTCCCTGAGCAGAATGGGAACGGCCTAGTAAGCTGCCTGGGGTGCCCAAGAGTTGGGACAGGAGGTATCCCTTTCCCTCTGATCTAATTAAGCGTTGGTCATGTCCTCCCGAGGTGGACGCGCCTGTCCTAGGGTTGTCTAACACATCAGTCATGCGTTCACCTGACACTACTACCCTGCAGGATGGTGAGGACCGGCGCTTGGACCAGCTGTCCTGTCATGCTTTTGCCTGTGTGGGGACTGCACTGTGCCCGGTTTGTGCCTCTGCCATAATGGCTCTTGCTATTAAAGGGCTGCTTAAGTGTCTCTTAGATGGGGCCTCTGATGACGCTGGAGGTGGGGATTATAGATCTCTCCTACTTTGCTATGAATTTATTGCATATATCCTTTCTGCCATGGATGATGCCATTAGAATGTGTGGTAGGACTTCTGCCCTTTTGGTGGCTATACGACGCTCTGTCTGGCTGCGTCAGTGGGTAGCGGATAATGCTGCTAAGAAGGCTGTCACTGGTTTTCCCTTTAAGGGGCTGCGGCTCTTTGGTGAACGCTTGGACCTATTTGCCAGGGGTGGTAGGCTGCCTCAACGTAGGAGGCCGTCGCGGCCCTTTCGGGGGACCGGTGCTTCTCTCCCCTCCTTCCGCGCTTCCAGGGCTGGTCGAGGAGTTTCCTTTGCTGGGGCATGCAGAGACTATTGGGGCAGGGGTAGAGGACGTGGACGTCCCGGGCTCTCATGGGGTCCCAAGCCCAAATCCTCCCCCAAGCCCCCTCAGACATGAGGAGGCGCCCTCACCCATCCAGGTGGGGGGACGGCTCTAGCTCTTTGCTCACGTCTGGAGGCTACCTGGATTCAGGAGGTGGTTTCCTCCGGATACAAAATAGAGTTTGCAGCCTGGCCGCCCCCAAGATTCGTCAGATCCCGGATGGCTCAAAACCCCCTGTCAGCTCAGGGCTTGCGGTCCGAAACCTTCTGGAGTTGGGGGTCATCTGCCCTTTGCCTCTCAGGGAAAGGGGCAGAGGCTTCTACTCCAATCTATTCACAGTTCCCAAAAAGGATGGGTCCCTCAGGCCCATCCTGGATTTAAAGCACCTCAACAAGAGACTCTACGCTCAGCAGTCAATACTCTGCGCCCGGGCGAATTCATGACCATCGTAGACATCAAGGACGCTTACCTTCATGTACCAATCTTCCTAGGTCATCAGAAATTTCTCAGGTTCACTCTGGAGGAGCAGTATTACCAATTTGTGGGTGTTCACCAAGGTGCTGGCGGGTGTCATGGATCTGTTGAGATCTCAGGGCATTTGCATCCTTCCTTATTTGGACGACATTCTGATCTCATCTCAGTCCTTCCATCAGGCAGAACTGGATACCCAGATGGTGATGTCCACACTGGAGTCCTTCGGCTGGGTGATCAACCATGCCAAGTCTTTTCTGTCACCGTCAATGATGAGGTCCTTTCTGGGCATGACTCTGGATACATCTCAGGTCAAGGTTTTTCTCCCTCAACAGAAGGTGGAGAGTCTTCTAGCTCAGGCCCAGTTTCTTCTTTCTTGTCCTCATCCCTCCATCCGGCAGGGGATGCAGTTAGTGGGCCTGATGGTGTCTTGCTTCGAGGTGGTACCCTATGCTCAGTTTCACATGAGACCTCTGCAGCTACACCTCTTATCAGTGTGGGATCGAGACCCTGTGTCCCTGGATCAGGTGTTTGTTCTGCCCCCCCCTGGCCAGATGGTCCCTCTCGTGGTGGCTGGACTCAAGGAACCTCTTGGTGGGCAGAACCTTTCTGTCCCCTTGCTGGGAAACTGTCACCACAGATGCCAGTCTGACAGGTTGGGGGGGGGGGGGCTTCTGGAAGTCCTTGAAATTCCAGGGTCAGTGGGGCCCCCAGGAGGCTCATACTCCTATCAACATTTTGGAACTGAGGGCGATGAGGTTGGTTCTCGCCCAGTTGACCCCACACCTTCGGGGTCGGGCTGTTCAGATCCGCTCGGACAATCAGACGGCGGTTGCCTACATCAATCATCAGGGAGGGACCCGGAGCAAGAGGGCCCTCAAGGAAGTGTCTCTGATACTGTCATGGGCGGAGCAGAATGTTCCCTGCATCTCAGCAGTGTACATCCCGGGGGTGGAAAATCTGGAGGCGGACTCCCTGAGCAGGGGGACTTCTCGCCTGGGAGAATGGTCCCTCAGCAGCAGAGTGTTTTGCTCCCTGTGCCACCGCTGGGGTCAGCCGGATGTGGATCTGTTTGCGTCCCGTCACAATCACAAGCTTCCAGCCTTTGTCTCTCTGTCCCAGAACCCTCTGGCCTTAGCCATGGATGCTCTAGCAATGTCCTGGAAGAGCTTTCGGCTCCTCTATGTGTTCCCTCCGTTTCCTCTGCTGGGCAGGGTGCTGCTCAAGATAGCCCAGAAAGGGGTGCCAGCCATCCTGGTGGCCCCCTGTTGGCCAAGAAGGGTGTGGTTCGCAGACATCGTGCAGTTGGCAGTAGATCAATACGTCCTGCCCAAGGTTCCAGACCTGCTCACTCAGGGGCAGCTACGCCATCCCAATTTACAAACGCTGGCTGCTGAAACCTCCATCTTGACAGAGAAGGGGTTGCCTGCCCCTGTTGTTACTACCATGATTCGGGCTAGGAAGAAGTCCTCGTCCTTTATCTACTATAGGGTATGGCATGCTTACATTTCCTGGTGTGAGTCTAAGTCTCTTCCTTGTCGGGTGTTTTCTATTCCCAGGATCCTGGAATTCTTGCAGCATGGTTTGGATTTGGGCCTTCAACTTAGTACTCTCAAGGGACATGTTTCATCCTTGGCTATTTTCTTCCAAAAGTCTTTTGCCAACCACCGTTTGGTTAAGACTTTTTTCCAGGGGGTTACTCACGTAAGCCTATGTTGCCAGTTTGGGATTTGAATTTGGTTTTATCTGCTTTGCAGGGTCCTCCTTTTGAGCCTCTACGTGAGGCTACTTTGCCTATTTTGACTCTTAAGGTAGCCTTTTTGGTGGTTATCACTTCTGTTAGGCGTGTTTCTGAGTTGGCGGCGCTTTCCATTAAACCTCCTTACTTTGAGCGACACCAGGACAAGGTGGTGTTTCGGTATAAGCCAGATTTTCTGCCTAAGGTTGTGTCTGCATTTCATCTCAATCAGGACATTGTTTTGCCTTCATTGTGTCTTAATCCTGCTAATTCCAAGGAGCGGACTTTGCATTCCTTGGATGTGGTCAGGGCTCTGAAGTTTTATTTGGTAGCTACTGAATCATTCAGGAAGACTGATGCTCTTTTTGTTCTCCCTTCTGGACCTAGGAAGGGTTTGCCTCCAGCTAAATCCACTATCAGCAGGTGGATCCGTCAGGCTGTGATTCAGGCCTATTCTGCTAAGGGGAGGGAACCTCCCTTCCGCCTTACTGCTCATTCCACTCGTGCTATTGGTGCCTCCTGGGCCTTTCAGCACCATGCTTCTGTTGAACAAGTTTGTAAGGCCGCTACTTGGACTTCTGTTCATACTTTTTCTAAGTTTTACAAGGTTGATGTTAGGGCCTCAGCTGATGCTGCTTTTGGCTGCAAAGTTCTTCAGGCGGCAGTGGTTTAAACTGCCCGCCGTTGCTCTTTGGGGATCCCACCCTACCTTCCGGATACTGCTTTTGGATGTCCCAAGTGTAAGGAATTCTGGAACAGGACGTGCTGTATACTTAGAATAATACAATTCTGTGAGTACTCACCTGTAGAATTGATTTTGTAGTATACAGCACGTCCTGTTCCATCCCTCCTTTGTTATAATTTTTCTTGGTTACCTCTGTATGGGGGTTCATTTTGGGTTCTTATCCATTTTTTGATTCTCCCGGCTTCTTGTATAACTGCTTGTCAACACTGGAAATTAGTGGGAGGTACCTGGCTATTTATGGGGCCGGGAGTGGCCACAAGTCTTTCTGCAGTCCACTGCGCCACCTTGTGGCGGAATAACCCAAGTGTAATGAATTCTGGAACAGGACGTGCTGTATACTATAAAATCAATTCTACAGGTGAGTACTCACAGAATTGTATTGTTACTGTCTGTTTTTACTTGGTACTCAGCTCCCTCCTTCCTGTCCTTCTCCTCACCTCTCTTCCTGTCAGGCGCTGGGGGGGGGGGGGGGGGCCCAGGCCCTTGTTGTGTCTTCCAGACGGGTCCCATATTGCTGCTCAGATTGTGGTTCAAATTGGAGATTGTCCGGGTTTTGGCCCGTCAGTGCCTTGTGACCCGAATTATTTTTGATATAATCACCATAATGGAGGCTTCTGGGGATAGCGAGCTAGGGGCCCCCTCAGGGCGGGTTAAGCTCTGTCTTATGTGTGGTACATGCCCTCTGAGTGGTCTCAGCGCAGTTTGTGTACCTTCTCTCTGCCTCCAGCCCTATTCTACTTGCGGCCTCGCCAACACTCCTGCGCCTGCATTTAGCTCCCAGTGAGGGGGAAGCCAGCAGGGGTCTCAAACAGATTTGGCGCTCCCGGTGGCCAGCATAGAAAGACAGTTATCTCGCACGGCTACCGGCAAGGCCAAGAGTAAGAAGTGGCATATTGAGCCGGGTTATTCGCTTTTTGCTGATGATGTTGATAACGATGTGTTTGGTGGTTGGGACTCCATGGAGGAGGGTGAGTTGTTTCAGGACTCCGCCTCCTCAGGGGAGCGACCGGGTGGCTATGACAGCGACCATGGGTCTTCCTCGAATGAGGATATGTGGCTCCCATTTTTCCAAAATGGTTTTTAAGGAATGGGAAAGGCCTAATAAATTGCCGTCGGTGCCTAAGGGCCTGGACAGACGGTATCCTTTCTCTGAGGAGTTGGTTCGCCTCTGGTCTCGTCCCCCGGAGGTGGATACCCCTGTGTTGGGGCTATCCAATACCACGGTTATGCCATCACCCAATTCTGCTTCCTTGCGCGACCCTGCTGACCGTCGCATGGAACAGCTGGCTTGTCACGCTTTCACCTTTGTGGGTGCTGGCCTTCGTCCTGTCTTCGCCGCGGCCATTGTCTCCTTAGCCATCAGAAAGAAGGTGAGACGTCTTGTTGATATCACCAGATCGCGCAAGCGGGCGGAGGAGTATAAGGAAATCCTAGCCTGTGCAGACTTTATTGCTTTTATAGCCTCGGCCATGGACGATAGCGTCCGGCTTGGCGCCAGGGCTTCGGCCCTGCTAGTTGCGCTTCGTTGCTCGCTCTGGCTGCGACAGTGGTCAGCCGACGTTGCTGCCAAGAAATCACTCACTAGTATCCCCTTCTTGGGGCTTCGGTTATTCGGGGAGCGTCTGGACCTCCTGACCAAGGATGGGAGACTCCCTCAGCGACAGGAAGCCTGCGCGGCCCTTTCAGGGTTCTTCTGCCTATCGCTCCTGTTGAGGAGAAAGAGGCTCTTTCTTTTCAGGTAGCCGCAGAGATTCTTGGGGATGAGGTAGGTCTCGCGGTCGACCCAATCCCTCCTGGGGAACTAAATCCATGCCCCCTGCCAAGTCTTCTCAGGCATGAGGAGGCGCCCTCACCCATCCGGGTGGGGGGACGACTTCTGCTATTTGCTCACATCTGGAAACAGCAAGTCTCGGAGGTGGTGTCCTCCGGTTACAAAATAGAGCTGGCAGCTTGGCTGCCCCAAGATTTCTTCAGTCACGAATATGTCACCACGAGGCGGCTCCTCGCTGGCCAAGAAGGAGTTGGTTTGTGGACATAGTTAAAGAGGACCAACACCCAGGGGTGATCGGCCCGGAAATCTATAAGATTCCCGGGCCGATCACCCCCCACCCCGCGGGACATCCGAGATCGGGATGTCCCGCGGGGTGAAACCCCCCAGAAACCCCAAAAACACCTTACCTGATCCGCCGCCGCTTCCGCCGCCGCCGCCTCCCGCGCACCCCTCCAGACGTGCGCGCGCCCGCGCCGGCCCTCTGTGAATGGCCGGCGGGGGCGCGCGCGCGCCGAGAGTGACGCGCGGGAGGCGGCGGCGGCGGAAGCGGCCTGGACGTTCCTGATCCCCGCCTGGACGTTGGCGGGGATTGGCTGCGGCGCTCACGTGGGAGCGTTGAGAGGTGGGTTTCTGGGGGGTTTCACACAGCGGGGCACCCCCGATCGGGGTGCCCCGCCGAAGTGGACCAAAACCCAGGATAGTCAAAATCCTGGGTGTTGGTCCACTTTAAGTTGTCAGTGGATCGCTAGATCATGCCCGACGATCCAGGGCTTCTCACACAGGGGTTGCTGCACCACCCCAATTTACAAACGCTGGCTTTGACGGCTTGGCTGCTGAAACCTCCATCTTGATTGAGAAAGGGCTGTCTGCCACGGTCGTGAGTACCATGATTCAGGCTTGGAAGAAATCCTCTTCCATGATATATTACAGAGTTTGGCATGCCTACATTGCCTGGTGTGAGTCCAAGAATTTCCCTTGTCGCACTTTCTCTGTTTCAAGGATTTTGGATTTTCTACAACATGGTTTGGACTTGGGTCTCCAACTGAGTACCCTCAAGGGCCAGGTTTTGCATAAGCCTCTTTTACCGGTGTGGGATTTGAACTTGGTGCTTTCTGCTCTCCAGGGTCCTCCCTTTGAGCCCTTGTGCGATGCTGCGCTATCCATTTTGACTCTGAAAGTGATTTTTTTGGTAGCTATCACTTCGGTGCGCCGAGTTTCAGAGCTGGCTGCGCTTTGTATGAAGCCTCCTTATTTTGAGCAGCATCAAGATAAGGTGGTATTTCACTTTAAACCGGATTTTTTACCTAAGGTTGTTTCTTCTTTCCACCTTAATGAGGACATTGTTTTGCCTTCCCTGTGTCCAGCTCCGACTAATTCTAAGGAAAGGACCCTCCATGCCTTGGATGTGTTCAGGGCCATCAAGTACTACCTGGTTGCAACAGAATCCTTCAGGAAATCAGATTCTTTATTTGTTCTCACTGCCGGCCCTAGGAAGGGTCTGCCTCCAGCCAAATCCACTCTCAGCAAGTGGATCAGCAGGCGGTGGTGCAAGCGTATTCTGCCAAGGGAAAGGATCCCCCTTTTCGTATTACCGCTCATTCTACTAGAGCTATTGATGCCTCTTGGGCTTTTCAGCACCAGGCATCTGTTGAACAGGTTTCTAAGGCCGCTACTTGGTCTTCAGTTCATACTTTTACCAAGTTTTACAAGGTTGACGTTAGGGCCTCAGCTGATGCTGTCTTTGGCCATAAGGTGCGTCAGGCTGTAGTGTCATGAACTACATGCTGTTGCTCAATGGGGATCCCACCCTTCTTTTTGGACACTGCTTTTGGGTGTCCCACATGTAAGAAGTGGAGCGACAGGACACAGAGAAAAATACAATTCTGTGAGCACTCACCTGTAGAATTGTTTTTGGTTGTGTCCTGTTCAGGTCGCTCCACCCCACCCTTGTTCTTCTTATCTCCTTTTGCCTGTTTTGGTGATTACTGTTGTATATGGAACATTTTCTTTGGTTTTCTTTTTGAGAGAGTACATGTTGAAGCTATGTGAAGTAACATGGTTTCTTGGCCTGCCGGCATGACTCTTATTTACTGCTTTTGAACCACTGGGGATTTTTGGGAGACACCTGACTTATATGGAGCCGGGAGTTACCTTGCAGTCACTGCGCCACCTGGTGGCGGATTACCCACATGTAAGAAGTGGAGCGACCTGAACAGGACACCGCCAAAAACAATTCTACAGAATTGTATTTTTGGGTTGTGTTGGGTTAGGGTTGAGTTTGGGTTTAGATTACGTTAGGGGTTAGGTTAGTGTTGTTTGGGATGGGTTTTGGTTAGCATTAGGCTTGTGTTAAGGTTAGATGTGAATTTTAATTAAGCAAAAAAGTTAGTATTGTTAGGGTTACCCTGTGATTGTATATAGGGTTAGTGTCCCAGCATTGTTATGTGTGGGGTTAGTGTTGGCTTCATCTGGGGTTCTGGCTGGGGTTAGTGTTCCCCTAATTTGAGGTAATGGGTGGGGTTAGTGTTCCCCTAATTTGGGGTAATGGGTGGGGTTAGTGTTCCCCTAATTTGGGGTAATGGCTGGGGTTAGTGTTCCCCTAATTTGGGGTTCGGGTCAGCCTCTGGGTGGTGTCAGATGTCCGGCAGGGGGCAGATAGGGGTAACAGGATCCTGTAAGGGGAGGGGCAGCCCGGAGAGACAGACAGTGACAGCTGGAGACAGACAGACGGACGTTCCCAGGCTGCAGAGAGACAGACAGAGAGACAGACAGACATAGACAGCTGCGGGAGCGAGAGGCCGGCTGCTATTCCTGGCTTATCAGTGGAAGGAATTCGGCAGCTGGAGGGTGGGGAGGGGGCGCGAGCCCTGGGGGACCCCCGCTCAGCACCACCAGAGACCACGCCAGAGACTGCACAAGACGCTCCCGGGGTAACAGCGAGACTGCCGGGGGGGCAAGCGAGACTGCTGGAATTACACCGAGACTTCCCGAGACGCTCCCGGGGCAACAGCAAGACTGCACGAGACACTCCCGGGGTAACACCAAGACTGCACGAGACGCTCCTGGGGTGACAGCGAGACTGCCAGAGTAACACTGAGACTGCACGAGACGCTCCTGGGGTGACAGCGAGACTGCCAGAGTAACACTGAGACTGCACGAGACGCTCCCGGGGTGACAGCGAGACTGCACGAGACGCTCCCGGGGTAACACCAAGACTGCACGAGACGCTCCTGGGGTGACAGCGAGACTGCCAGAGTAACACTGAGACTGCACGAGATGCTCCTGGGGTGACAGCGAGACTGCACGAGACACTCCCGGGGCAACAGCGCGACTGCACGAGACACTCCCGGGGTGACAGCGAGACTGCCAGAGTAACACTGAGACTGCACGAGATGCTCCTGGGGTGACAGCGAGACTGCCAGAGTAACACTGAGACTGCACGAGACGCTCCCGGGGTGACAGCGAGACTGCCAGAGTAACACTGAGACTGCACGAGACGCTCCCGGGGTGACAGCGAGACTGCCAGAGTAACACTGAGACTGCACGAGACGCTCCCGGGGTGACAGCGAGACTGCCAGAGTAACACTGAGACTGCACGAGATGCTCCCGGGGTGACAGCGAGACTGCCAGAGTAACAGTGAGACTGCCGGGGTGACACTGAGACTGCCAGAGTAACACTGAGACTGCCGGGGTGGCACTGAGACTGCTGAAGTAACAGTGAGACTGCTGGGGTGACACTGAGACTGCCGGAGTGACACTGAGACTGCCGGGGTGACACTGAGACTGCCAGAGTAACACTGAGACTGCCGGGGTGGCACTGAGACTGCTGAAGTAACAGTGAGACTGCTGGGGTGACAGAGGACGGAAAGTGGGTAAAGGGAGACGAGGAAGATAAGAGCCGACCAAGTTACGAGATTCCCTCCAAGAGACTGCAGGTGACTTCACACATTGATGAGACCTCCCCCATCCATACTGACAAGAGACAGCTCCCCACTGCCTGAAATCACAAGAGACGGCTCCCTGCACCCTAATCCCAGGAGACTGACCCTCCCTGCACCCTAATCCCAGGAGACTGACCCTCCCTGCACCCTAATCCCAGGAGACTGACCCTCCCTGCACCCTAATCCCAGGAGACTGACCCTCCCTGCACCCTAATCCCAGGAAACTGACCCTCCCTGCACCCTAATCCCAGGAGACTGACCCTCCCTGCACCCTAATCCCAGGAGACTGACCCTCCCTGCACCCTAATCCCAGGAAACTGACCCTCCCTGCACCCTAATCCCAGGAGACTGACCCTCCCTGCACCCTAATCCCAGGAGACTGACCCTCCCTGCACCCTAATCCCAGGAGACTGACCCTCCCTGCACCCTAATCCCAGGAGACTGACCCTCCCTGCACCCTAATCCCAGGAGACTGACCCTCCTGCACCCTAATCCCAGGAGACTGACCCTCCCTGCACCCTAATCCCAGGAGACTGACCCTTCCTGCACCCTAATCCCAGGAGACTGACCCTCCCTGCACCCTAATTCCAGGAGACTGACCCTAACCCCGCCCCTCCAGCAGTAGGGTCACTGGTGCGGCCCCACAGGGGGGTTAGTTTTCTGCCCCTCCGGCAGTAGGGTCACTGGCGCGGCTCCGTAGGGGGGTTAGTTTTCTGCCCCTCCGGCAGTAGAGTCACTGGCGCGGCCCCGCAGGGGGGTTAGTTTTCTGCCCCTCCGGCAGTAGGGTTACTGGCGCGGCCCCGCAGGGGGGTTAGTTTCTGCCCCTCCGGCAGTAGAGTCACTGACGCGGCTCCGCAGGGGGGTTAGTTTTCTGCCCCTCCGGCAGTAGAGTCACTGGCGCGGCCCCGCAGGGGGGGTTAGTTTTCTGCCCCTCCGGCAGTAGGGTCACTGGCGCGGCCCCGCAGGGGGGTTAGTTTTCTGCCCCTCCGGCAGTAGGGTCACTAGCGCGGCCCCGCAGGGGGGTTAGTTTTCTGCCCCTCCGGCAGTAGGGTCACTGACGCGGCTCCGCAGGGGGGTTAGTTTTCTGCCCCTCCGGCAGTAGGGTCACTAGCGCGGCCCCGCAAGGGGGTTAGTTTTCTGCCCCTCCGGCAGTAGGGTCACTGACGCGGCTCCGCAGGGGGGTTAGTTTTCTGCCCCTCCGGCAGTAGGGTCACTAGCGCGGCCCCGCAGGGGGGTTAGTTTTCTGCCCCTCCGGCAGTAGGGTCACTGGCGCGGCCCCACAGGGGGGTTAGTTTTCTGCCCCTCCGGCAGTAGGGTCACTGGCGCGGCCCCGCAGGGGGGTGTCTCTCCATTATGACGTCTGATGAAGCTGCAGGAGGAGCTCGAAGGGCAACTAAGAGCAAACTGTTTGAGTTCCTGGTGCATGGAGTGGTGAGTAGGGGACCCTCTGGGGTCAGGGTGGGGTCACACACTCCATTATAGGAGAGCTGGAGTGGCTACTTACCTGCTGTTACTCCCACTTTGCTGGACAGTAGAGAAGCATTTGCAACCCCTGGACAGATCCCTTGTGTGGATCCACTGAGGGAAAGAAACCAGGGAAGGTGCCCTGAGCACCTGCCTGCGGGGGGGATCCCCTCTGTGCTGTCCCCTCTGGGTGGGATCTCCTGTGTGCTGTCTCCTCTGGGTGGGATCTCCTGTGTGCTGTCTCCTCTGGGTGGGATCCCCTCTGTGCTGTCTCCTTTGGGTGGGATCTCCTGTGTGCTGTCTCCTCTGGGTGGGATCTCCTCTGTGCTGTCTCCTCTGGGTGGGATCTCCTCTGTGCTGTCTCCTCTGGGTGGGATCTCCTGTGTGCTGTCTCCTCTGGGTGGGATCCCCTCTGTGCTGTCTCCTCTGGGTGGGATCCCCTCTGTGCTGTCTCCTTTGGGTGGGATCCCCTCTGTGCTGTCTCCTCTGGGTGGTATCTCCTCTGTGCTGTCTCCTTTGGGTGGGATCTCCTCTGTGCTGTCTCCTTTGGGTGGGATCTCCTCTGTGCTGTCTCCTCTGGGTGGGATCTCCTCTGTGCTGTCTCCTCTGGGTGGGATCCCCTCTGTGCTGTCTCCTCTGGGTGGGATCCCCTCTGTGCTGTCTCCTTTGGGTGGGATCTCCTCTGTGCTGTCTCCTCTGGGTGGGATCCCCTCTGTGCTGTCTCCTTTGGGTGGGATCTCCTCTGTGCTGTCTCCTCTGGGTGGGATCTCCTCTGTGCTGTCTCCTCTGGGTGGGATCTCCTCTGTGCTGTCTCCTCTGGGTTGGGATCTCCTCTGTGCTGTCTCCTCTGGGTTGGGATCTCCTCTGTGCTGTCTCCTCTGGGTGGGATCTCCTCTGTGCTGTCTCCTCTGGGTGGGATCCCCTCTGTGCTGTCTCCTCTGGGTGGGATCCCCTCTGTGCTGTCTCCTCTGGGTGGGATCCCCTCTGTGCTGTCTCCTTTGGGTGGGATCTCCTCTGTGCTGTCTCCTTTGGGTGGGATCTCCTCTGTGCTGTCTCCTCTGGGTGGGATCCCCTCTGTGCTGTCTCCTTTGGGTGGGATCTCCTCTGTGCTGTCTCCTCTGGGTGGGATCTCCTCTGTGCTGTCTCCTCTGGGTGGGATCTCCTCTGTGCTGTCTCCTCTGGGTTGGGATCTCCTCTGTGCTGTCTCCTCTGGGTTGGGATCTCCTCTGTGCTGTCTCCTCTGGGTGGGATCTCCTCTGTGCTGTCTCCTCTGGGTGGGATCTCCTCTGTGCTGTCTCCTCTGGGTGGGATCCCCTCTGTGCTGTCTCCTCTGGGTGGGATCTCCTCTGTGCTGTCTCCTCTGGGTGGGATCCCCTCTGTGCTGTCTCCTCTGGGTGGGATCCCCTCTGTGCTGTCTCCTCTGGGTGGGATCCCCTCTGTGCTGTCTCCTTTGGGTGGGATCCCCTCTGTGCTGTCTCCTCTGGGTGGTATCTCCTCTGTGCTGTCTCCTTTGGGTGGGATCTCCTCTGTGCTGTCTCCTTTGGGTGGGATCTCCTCTGTGCTGTCTCCTCTGGGTGGGATCTCCTCTGTGCTGTCTCCTCTGGGTGGGATCCCCTCTGTGCTGTCTCCTCTGGGTGGGATCCCCTCTGTGCTGTCTCCTTTGGGTGGGATCTCCTCTGTGCTGTCTCCTCTGGGTGGGATCCCCTCTGTGCTGTCTCCTTTGGGTGGGATCTCCTCTGTGCTGTCTCCTCTGGGTGGGATCTCCTCTGTGCTGTCTCCTCTGGGTGGGATCTCCTCTGTGCTGTCTCCTCTGGGTTGGGATCTCCTCTGTGCTGTCTCCTCTGGGTTGGGATCTCCTCTGTGCTGTCTCCTCTGGGTGGGATCTCCTCTGTGCTGTCTCCTCTGGGTGGGATCCCCTCTGTGCTGTCTCCTCTGGGTGGGATCCCCTCTGTGCTGTCTCCTCTGGGTGGGATCCCCTCTGTGCTGTCTCCTTTGGGTGGGATCTCCTCTGTGCTGTCTCCTTTGGGTGGGATCTCCTCTGTGCTGTCTCCTCTGGGTGGGATCCCCTCTGTGCTGTCTCCTTTGGGTGGGATCTCCTCTGTGCTGTCTCCTCTGGGTGGGATCTCCTCTGTGCTGTCTCCTCTGGGTGGGATCTCCTCTGTGCTGTCTCCTCTGGGTTGGGATCTCCTCTGTGCTGTCTCCTCTGGGTTGGGATCTCCTCTGTGCTGTCTCCTCTGGGTGGGATCTCCTCTGTGCTGTCTCCTCTGGGTGGGATCTCCTCTGTGCTGTCTCCTCTGGGTGGGATCCCCTCTGTGCTGTCTCCTCTGGGTGGTATCTCCTCTGTGCTGTCTCCTCTGGGTGGGATCTCCTCTGTGCTGTCTCCTCTGGGTTGGGATCTCCTCTGTGCTGTCTCCTCTGGGTTGGGATCTCCTCTGTGCTGTCTCCTCTGGGTGGGATCTCCTCTGTGCTGTCTCCTCTGGGTGGGATCTCCTCTGTGCTGTCTCCTCTGGGTGGGATCCCCTCTGTGCTGTCTCCTCTGGGTGGGATCTCCTCTGTGCTGTCTCCTCTGGGTGGGATCTCCTCTGTGCTGTCTCCTCTGGGTGGGATCTCCTGTGTGCTGTCTCCTCTGGGTGGGATCTCCTCTGTGCTGTCTCCTCTGGGTGGGATCCCCTCTGTGCTGTCTCCTCTGGGTGGGATCCCCTCTGTGCTGTCTCCTCTGGGTGGGATCCCCTCTGTGCTGTCTCCTTTGGGTGGGATCTCCTCTGTGCTGTCTCCTTTGGGTGGGATCTCCTCTGTGCTGTCTCCTCTGGGTGGGATCCCCTCTGTGCTGTCTCCTTTGGGTGGGATCTCCTCTGTGCTGTCTCCTCTGGGTGGGATCTCCTCTGTGCTGTCTCCTCTGGGTGGGATCTCCTCTGTGCTGTCTCCTCTGGGTGGGATCTCCTCTGTGCTGTCTCCTCTGGGTGGGATCTCCTGTGTGATGTCTCCTCTGTGCTGTTCTCTCCATAGGAGCCCCTCCTTCTTCCCTCCATAGGGGGGCCCCTCCTTCTTCCCTCCATAGGGGGGCCCCTCCTTTTTCCTCCATAGGGGCCTCTCCTGCTTCCCTCCATAGGGGCCTCTCCTGTTTCCCTCCATAGGGGCCCCTCCTGCTTCCCTCCATAGGGGCCCCTCCTGCTTCCCTCCATAGGGGCCTCTCCTGTTTCCCTCCATAGGGGCCCCTCCTGCTTCCCTCCATAGGGGCCTCTCCTGCTTCCCTCCATAGGGGCCCCTCCTGCTTCCCTCCATAGGGGCCTCTCCTGCTTCCCTCCATAGGGGGGCCCCTCCTGCTTCCCTCCATAGGGGCCTCTCCTGCTTCCCTACATAGGGAGGCCTCTCCTGCTTCCCTCCATAGGGGGGCCCCTCCTGTTTCCCTCCATAGGGGCCTCTCCTGCTTCCCTCCATAGGGGGGCCCCTCCTGCTTCCCTCCATAGGGGCCTCTCCTGCTTCCCTCCATAGGGGCCCCTCCTGCTTCCCTCCATAGCGGCCCCTCCTCAGCACTGACGTTGGCTCTCTCTCTGTTGCAGCGCCCCGGGATGCCCTCTGGGGCCCGGATGCCTCATCAGGGTGCTCCCATGGGCCCCCCAGGACCCCCTTTCGGTGGCAGCCCATCTGTTCGCCCCGGAATCCCTCCAACTGTAATGGAGCCGAGTAGGAAACGCTCAGCTCCGCCCCAAGTCCAGCAGCAGAGCACGCCCACTCAGGGGCGGAGCCGAAGGTGAGCATATCATTATGATAATTGTGTGGGGGCGGGGCTTTGAGAGCAGCCGGGTTACTTATGGTAAGTGTTTGTTTCCCTCCATGTGCAGCGCCAAGAGAAGAAAGATGGCCGACAAGATCCTGCCACAGCGGGTAATTCCCAGCATGCACCCTGGAAACTCCGCCCTCTGATTCATTTACATACTGCACCCCGCCCCCAGAGGTCACAGGAAATTCCCCCAGTGCTTATACCTTCCATCCCCCAGTGCTTATACCCTCCATCCCCCAGTGCTTATACCCTCCATCCCCCAGTGCTTATACCCTCCATCCCCCAGTGCTTATACCCTCCATCTCCCAGTGCTTATACCCTCCATCCCCCCAGTGCTTATACCCTCCATCCCCCAGTGCTTATACCCTCCATCCCCCAGTGCTTATACCCTCCATCTCCCAGTGCTTATACCCTCCATCCCCCCAGTGCTTATACCCTCCATCCCCCAGTGCTTATACCCTCCATCCCCCAGTGCTTATACCCTCCATCCCCCCAGTGCTTATACCCCCCATCCCCCCAGTGCTTATACCCTCCATCCCCCAGTGCTTATACCCTCCATCCCCCAGTGCGTATACCCTCCATTCCCCAGTGCTTATACCCTCCATCCCCCAGTGCTTATACCCTCCATCCCCCAGTGCGTATACCCTCCATCCCCCAGTGCTTATACCCTCCATCCCCCAGTGCTTATACCCTCCATCCCCCCAGTGCTTATACTCTCCATCCCCCCAGTGCTTATACCCTCCATCCCCCAATGCTTATACCCTCCATCCCCCCAGTGCTTATACCCTCCATCTCCCAGTGCTTATAACTTTCATCTCCCAGTGCTTATACCCTCCATCCCCCAGTGCTTATACCCTCCATCCCCCAATGCTTATACCCTCCATCCCCCAGTGCTTATAACTTTCATCTCCCAGTGCTTATACCCTCCATCCCCCAGTGCTTATACCCTCCATCCCCCAATGCTTATACCCTCCATCCCCCAGTGCTTATACACTTCCATCCCCCAGTGCTTATACCCTCCATCCCCCAGTGCTTATACCCTCCATCCCCCAGTGCTTATACCCTCCATCCCCCAGTGCTTATACCCTCCATCCCCCAGTGCTTATACCCTCCATCCCCCAGTGCTTATACCCTCCATCCCCCAGTGCTTATACCCTCCATCCCCCAGTGCTTATACCCTCCATCCCCCAGTGCTTATACCTTCCATCTCCCAGTGCTTATACCCTCCATCCCCCAGTGCTTATACCCTCCATCCCCCAGTGCTTATACCCTCCATCCCCCAGTGTTTATACCCTCCATCCCCCAGTGTTTATACCCTCCATCCCCCAGTGCTTATGCCCTCCATCTCCCAGTGCTTATACTCTCCATCCTCCAGTGCTTATACCCTCCATCCCCCAGTGCTTATACCTTCCATCCCCCAGTGCTTATACTCTCCATCCTCCAGTGCTTATACCCTCCATCCCCCAGTGCTTATACCTTCCATCCCCCAGTGCTTATACCCTCCATCCCCCAGTGCTTATACCCTCCATCCCCCAGTGCTTATACCCTCCATCCTCCAGTGCTTATACCCTTCCATCTCCCAGTGCTTATACCCTCCATCTCCCAGTGCTTATACTCTCCATCCTCCAGTGCTTATACCCTCCATCCTCCAGTGCTTATACCCTCCATCCCCCAGTGCTTATACCCTCCATCCCCCAGTGCTTATACCCTCCATCCTCCAGTGCTTATACCCTTCCATCTCCCAGTGCTTATACCCTCCATCTCCCAGTGCTTATACTCTCCATCCTCCAGTGCTTATACCCTCCATCCTCCAGTGCTTATACCCTCCATCCCCCAGTGCTTATACCCTCCATCCCCCAGTGCTTATACCCTCCATCCTCCAGTGCTTATACCTTCCATCCCCCAGTGCTTATACCCTCCATCCCCCAGTGCTTATACCCTCCATCCCCCAGTGCTTATACCCTCCATCCCCCAGTGCTTATACCCTCCTTCCCCCAGTGCTTATACCCTCCATCCCCCAGTGCTTATACCTTCCATCCCCCAGTGCTTATACCCTCCTTCCCCCAGTGCTTATACCCTCCTTCCCCCAGTGCTTATACCCTCCATCCCCCAGTGCTTATACCCTCCTTCCCCCAGTGCTTATACCCTCCATCCTCCAGTGCTTATACCCTCCTTCCCCCAGTGCTTATACCCTCCTTCCCCCAGTGCTTATACCCTCCATCCCCCAGTGCTTATACCCTCCTTCCCCCAGTGCTTATACCCTCCTTCCCCCAGTGCTTATACCCTCCATCCTCCAGTGCTTATACCCTCCTTCCCCCAGTGCTTATACCCTCCATCCCCCAGTGCTTATACCCTCCTTCCCCCAGTGCTTATACCCTCCATCTCCCAGTGCTTATACCTTCCATCTCCCAGTGTTTATACCCTCCATCCCCCAGTGTTTATACCCTCCATCCCCCAGTGTTTATACCCTCCATCCCCCAGTGCTTATACCCTCCATCCCCCAGTGTTTATACCCTCCATCCCCCAGTGCTTATACCCTCCATCCCCCAGTGCTTATACTCTCTATCCTCCAGTGCTTATACCCTCCATCCCCCAGTGTTTATACCCTCCATCCCCCAGTGCTTATACCCTCCATCCCCCAGTGCTTATACCCTCCATCCCCCAGTGCTTATACCCTCCATCCCCCAGTGCTTATACCCTCCATCCCCCAGTGCTTATACCCTCCATCCCCCAGTGCTTATACCCTCCATCCCCCAGTGCTTATACCCTCCATCCCCCAGTGCTTATACCCTCCATCCCCCAGTGCTTATACCCTCCATCCCCCAGTGCTTATACCCTCCATCCCCCAGTGCTTATACCCTCCATCTCCCAGTGCTTATACCCTCCATCTCCCAGTGCTTATACCCTCCATCTCCCAGTGCTTATACCCTCCATCCTCCAGTGCTTATACCCTCCATCCCCCAGTGCTTATACCCTCCATCCTCCAGTGCTTATACCCTCCATCCCCCAGTGCTTATACCCTCCATCTCCCAGTGCTTATACCCTCCATCTCCCAGTGCTTATACCCTCCATCCTCCAGTGCCTATACCCTCCATCCCCCAGTGCTTATACCCTCCATCCCCCAGTGCCTATACCCTCCATCCCCCAGTGCTTATACCCTCCATCCCCCAGTGCTTATACCCTCCATCCCCCAGTGCTTATACCCTCCATCCTCCAGTGCTTATACCCTCCATCCCCCAGTGCTTATACCCTCCATCCCCCAGTGCTTATACCCTCCATCCCCCAGTGCTTATACCCTCCATCTCCCAATGCTTATACCTACCATCTCCCAGTGCTTATACCCTCCATCCCCCAATGCTTATACCCTCCATCCTCCAGTGCTTATACCCTCCATCCTCCAGTCCTTATACCCTCCTTCCCCCAGTGCTTATACCCTCCTTCCCCCAGTGCTTATACCCTCCATCCCCCAGTGCTTATACCCTCCTTCCCCCAGTGCTTATACCCTCCATCCCCCAGTGCTTATACCCTCCTTCCCCCAGTGCTTATACCCTCCATCCCCCAGTGCTTATACCCTCCTTCCCCCAGTGCTTATACCCTCCATCCTCCAGTGCTTATACCCTCCATCTCCCAGTGCTTATACCTCCCCAGTGCCTATACCAGCCATCCCCCAGTGCTTATACCCTCCATCCTCCCAGTGCTTATACCCTCCAGTCCCCAAGTGCCTATACCCTCCATCCCCCAGTGCTTATACCCCTCCATCCCCAGTGCTTATACCTCCATCCCCCAGTGCTTATACCCTCCATCCCCCAGTGCCTTATACCCTCCATCCCCCAGTGCTTATACCCTCCATCCCCCAGTGCTTATACCCTCCATTCCCCAGTGCTTATACCTCCATCCCCCAGTGCTTTATACCCTCCATCCCCCAGTGCTTATACCCTCCATCCCCAGTGCTTATACCCTCCATCCCCAGTTGCTTATACCCTCCATCTCCCAGTGCTTATACCCTCCATCCCCCAGTGCTTATACCCTCCATCCCCCAGTGCCTTATACCTCCATCCCCAGTGCTTATACCCTCCATCCCCAGTGCTATACCCTCCATCCCCCAGTGCTTATACCCTCCATCCCCCAGTGCTTATACCCTCCTTCCCCCAGTGCTTATACCCTCCATCCCCCAGTGCTTATACCCTCCTTCCCCCAGTGCTTATACCCTCCATCCTCCCAGTGCTTATACCCTCCATCCCCCAGTGCTTATACCCTCCATCTCCCCATTCCTTACCCTCCATCCCCCAGTGCTTATACCCTCCATCCCCCAGTGCTTATACCCTCCATCCCCCAGTGCCTTATACCCTCCATCCCCCAGTGCTTATACCCTCCATCCCCAGTGCTTATACCTTCCATCCCCCAGTGCTTATACCCTCCATCCCCCAGTGCTTATACCCTCCATCCCCAGTGCTTATACCCTTCCATCCCCCAGTGCTTATACCCTCCATCCCCCAGTGCTTATACCCTCCATTCCCCAGTGCTTATACCCTCCATTCCCCAGTGCTTATACCCTCCATCCCCCAGTGCTTATACCCTCCATCCCCCAGTGCTTATACCCTCCATCCCCCAGTGCTTATACCCTCCATCTCCCAGTGCTTATACCCTCCATCTCCCAGTGCTTATACCCTCCATCTCCCAGTGCTTATACCCTCCATCCCCCAGTGCCTATACCCTCCATCCCCCAGTGCTTATACCCTCCATCCCCCAGTGCCTATACCCTCCATCCCCCAGTGCTTATACCCTCCATCCCCCAGTGCTTATACCCTCCATCCCCCAGTGCTTATACCCTCCTTCCCCCAGTGCTTATACCCTCCATCCTCCAGTGCTTATACCCTCCTTCCCCCAGTGCTTATACCCTCCTTCCCCCAGTGCTTATACCCTCCATCTCCCAGTGCTTATACCCTCCATCCCCCAGTGCTTATACCCTCCTTCCCCCAGTGCTTATACCCTCCATCCTCCAGTGCTTATACCCTCCTTCCCCCAGTGCTTATACCCTCCATCCCCCAGTGCTTATACCCTCCATCCCCCAGTGCTTATACCCTCCATCCCCCAGTGCTTATACCCTCCATCTCCCAGTGCTTATACCCTCCATCCCCCAGTGCTTATACCCTCCATCCCCCAGTGCTTATACCCTCCATCCCCCAGTGCTTATACCCTCCATCTCCCAGTGCTTATACCCTTCCATCCCCCAGTGCTTATACCCTCCATCCCCCAGTGCTTATACCCTCCATCTCCCAGTGCTTATACCCTTCCATCTCCCAGTGCTTATACCCTCCATCCCCCAGTGCTTATACCCTCCATCCCCTAGTGCTTATACCTTCCATCCTCCAGTGCTTATACCTTCCATCCCCCAGTGCTTATACCCTCCATCCCCCAGTGCTTATACCCTCCATTCCCCAGTGCTTATACCCTCCATCCCCCAGTGCTTATACCCTCCATCCCCCAGTGCTTATACCCTCCATCCCCCAGTGCTTATACCCTCCATCTCCCAGTGCTTATACCCTCCATCTCCCAGTGCTTATACCCTCCATCCCCCAGTGCTTATACCCTCCATCCCCCAGTGCTTATACCCTCCATCCCCCAGTGCTTATACCCTCCATCTCCCAGTGCTTATACCCTTCCATCCCCCAGTGCTTATACCCTCCATCCCCCAGTGCTTATACCCTCCATCTCCCAGTGCTTATACCCTTCCATCTCCCAGTGCTTATACCCTCCATCCCCCAGTGCTTATACCCTCCATCCCCTAGTGCTTATACCTGCCATCCTCCAGTGCTTATACCCTCCATCCCCCAGTGCTTATACCCTCCATCCCCCAGTGCTTATACCCTCCATCCCCCAGTGCTTATACCCTCCATCCCCCAGTGCTTATACCCTCCATCCCCCAGTGCTTATACCCTCCATCCCCCAGTGCTTATACCCTCCATCCCCCAGTGCTTATACCCTCCATCCCCCAGTGCTTATACCCTCCATCCCCCAGTGCTTATACCCTCCATCCCCCAGTGCTTATACTCTCCATCCTCCAGTGCTTATACCCTCCATCTCCCAGTGCTTATACCCTCCATCCCCCAGTGCCTATACCCTCCATCCCCCGGTGCTTATACCCTCCATCCCCCAGTGCTTCTACCCTTCCATCCCCCAGTGCTTATACCCTCCATCCCCCAGTGCTTATACCCTCCATCTCCCAGTGCTTATACTCTCCATCCCCCAGTGCTTATACCCTCCATCCCCCAGTGCTTATATCCTCCATCCCCCAGTGCTTATACTCTCCATCCTCCAGTGCTTATACCCTCCATCTCCCAGTGCTTATACCTTCCATCCCCCAGTGCTTATACCCTCCATCCTCCAGTGCTTATACCCTCCATCCCCCAGTGCTTATACTCTCCATCCTCCAGTGCTTATACCCTCCATCTCCCAGTGCTTATACCCTCCATCCCCCAGTGCTTATACCCTCCATCCCCCAGTGCTTATACCCTCCATCCCCCAGTGCTTATACCCTCCATCCCCCAGTGCTTATACCCTCCATCCCCCAGTGCTTATACCCTCCATCCCCCAGTGCTTATACCTTCCATCCCCCAGTGCTTATACCCTCCATCCCCCAGTGCTTATACGCTCCATCCCCCAGTGCTTATACCCTCCATCCCCCAGTGCTTCTAACCTCCATCTCCCAGTGCTTATACCCTCCATCCCCCAGTGCTTATACCCTCCATCCCCCAGTGCCTATACCCTTCCATCTCCCAGTGCTTATACCCTCCACCCCCCAGTGCTTATACCCTCCATCCCCCAGTGCTTATACCCTTCCATCTCCCAGTGCTTATACCCTCCACCCCCCAGTGCTTATACCCTCCATCCCCCAGTGCCTATACCCTTCCATCTCCCAGTGCTTATACCCTCCACCCCCCAGTGCTTATACCTTCCATCCCCCAGTGCTTATACCCTCCATCCCCAGTGCTTATACCTTCCATCCCCCAGTGCTTATACCCTCCATCCCCCAGTGCTTATACCCTCCATCTCCCAGTGCTTATACCCTCCATCCCCCAGTGCTTATACCCTCCATCCCCCAGTGCCTATACCCTCCATCTCCCAGTGCTTATACCCTCCATCCCCCAGTGCTTATACCCTCCATCTCCCAGTGCTTATACCCTCCATCCCCCAGTGCTTATACCCTCCATCCCCCAGTGCCTATACCCTCCATCTCCCAGTGCTTATACCCTCCATCCCCCAGTGCTTATACCCTCCATCTCCCAGTGCTTATACCCTCCATCCCCCAGTGCTTATACCCTCCATCCCCCAGTGCCTATACCCTTCCATCTCCCAGTGCTTATACCCTCCACCCCCCAGTGCTTATACCCTCCATCCCCCAGTGCTTATACCTTCCATCCCCCAGTGCTTATACCCTCCATCCCCCAGTGCTTATACCCTCCATCTCCCAGTGCTTATACCCTCCATCCCCCAGTGCTTATACCCTCCATCCCCCAGTGCCTATACCCTCCATCTCCCAGTGCTTATACCCTCCTTCCCCCCAGTGCTTATACCCTCCATCTCCCAGTGCTTATACCCTCCATCTCCCAGTGCTTATACCCTCCTTCCCCCCAGTGCTTATACCCTCCATCCCCCAGTGCTTATACCCTCCATCTCCCAGTGCTTATACCCTCCATCCCCCAGTGCTTATACCCTCCATCTCCCAGTGCTTATACCCTCCATCCCCCAGTGCTTATACCCTCCATCCCCCAGTGCCTATACCCTCCATCTCCCAGTGCTTATACCCTCCATCCCCCAGTGCTTATACCCTCCATCTCCCAGTGCTTATACCCTCCTTCCCCCCAATGCTTATACCCTCCATCCCCCAGTGCTTATACCCTCCATCTCCCAGTGCTTATACCCTCCATCCCCCAGTGCTTATACCCTCCATCCCCCAGTGCTTCTACCCTCCATCTCCCAGTGCTTATACCCTCCATCCCCCAGTGCTTATACCTTCCATCCCCCAGTGCTTATACTCTCCATCCTCCAGTGCTTATACCCTCCATCCCCCAGTGCTTATACCTTCCATCCCCCAGTGCTTCTACCCTCCATCCCCCAGTGCTTATACCTTCCATCCCCCAGTGCTTATACTCTCCATCCTCCAGTGCTTATACCCTCCATCCCCCAGTGCTTATACCTTCCATCCCCCAGTGCTTATACTCTCCATCCTCCAGTGCTTATACCCTCCATCCCCCAGTGCTTCTACCCTCCATCTCCCAGTGCTTATACCCTCCATCTCCCAGTGCTTATACCTTCCATCCCCCAGTGCTTATACCCTCCATCCCCAGTGCTTATACCCTCCATCCCCCAGTGCTTCTACCCTCCATCTCCCAGTGCTTATACCTTCCATCCCCCAGTGCTTATACCTTCCATCCCCCCGTGCTTATACCCTCCATCCTCCAGTCCTTATACCCTCCTTCCCCCAGTGCTTATACCCTCCTTCCCCCAGTGCTTATACCCTCCATCCCCCAGTGCTTATACCCTCCATCCCCCAGTGCTTATACCCTCCATCCCCCAGTGCTTATACCCTCCATCCCCCAGTGCTTATACCCTCCATCCCCCAGTGCTTATACCCTCTATCTCCCAGTGCCTATACCCTCCATCCCCCAGTGCTTATACCCTCCATCCCCCAGTGCTTATACCCTCCATCCCCCAGTGCTTATACCCTCTATCTCCCAGTGCCTATACCCTCCATCCCCCAGTGCTTATACCCTCCATCCCCCAGTGCTTATACCCTCCTTCCCCCAGTGCTTATACCTTCCATCCCCCAGTGCTTATACCCTCCATCCCCCAGTGCCTATACCCTCCATCTCCCAGTGCTTATACCCTCCTTCCCCCCAGTGCTTATACCCTCCATCTCCCAGTGCTTATACCCTCCATCTCCCAGTGCTTATACCCTCCTTCCCCCAGTGCTTATACCCTCCATCCCCCAGTGCTTATACCCTCCATCTCCCAGTGCTTATACCCTCCATCCCCCAGTGCTTATACCCTCCATCTCCCAGTGCTTATACCCTCCATCCCCCAGTGCTTATACCCTCCATCCCCCAGTGCCTATACCCTCCATCTCCCAGTGCTTATACCCTCCATCCCCCAGTGCTTATACCCTCCATCTCCCAGTGCTTATACCCTCCTTCCCCCCAATGCTTATACCCTCCATCCCCCAGTGCTTATACCCTCCATCTCCCAGTGCTTATACCCTCCATCCCCCAGTGCTTATACCCTCCATCCCCCAGTGCTTCTACCCTCCATCTCCCAGTGCTTATACCCTCCATCCCCCAGTGCTTATACCTTCCATCCCCCAGTGCTTATACTCTCCATCCTCCAGTGCTTATACCCTCCATCCCCCAGTGCTTATACCTTCCATCCCCCAGTGCTTCTACCCTCCATCCCCCAGTGCTTATACCTTCCATCCCCCAGTGCTTATACTCTCCATCCTCCAGTGCTTATACCCTCCATCCCCCAGTGCTTATACCTTCCATCCCCCAGTGCTTATACTCTCCATCCTCCAGTGCTTATACCCTCCATCCCCCAGTGCTTCTACCCTCCATCTCCCAGTGCTTATACCCTCCATCTCCCAGTGCTTATACCTTCCATCCCCCAGTGCTTATACCCTCCATCCCCAGTGCTTATACCCTCCATCCCCCAGTGCTTCTACCCTCCATCTCCCAGTGCTTATACCTTCCATCCCCCAGTGCTTATACCTTCCATCCCCCCGTGCTTATACCCTCCATCCTCCAGTCCTTATACCCTCCTTCCCCCAGTGCTTATACCCTCCTTCCCCCAGTGCTTATACCCTCCATCCCCCAGTGCTTATACCCTCCATCCCCCAGTGCTTATACCCTCCATCCCCCAGTGCTTATACCCTCCATCCCCCAGTGCTTATACCCTCCATCCCCCAGTGCTTATACCCTCTATCTCCCAGTGCCTATACCCTCCATCCCCCAGTGCTTATACCCTCCATCCCCCAGTGCTTATACCCTCCATCCCCCAGTGCTTATACCCTCTATCTCCCAGTGCCTATACCCTCCATCCCCCAGTGCTTATACCCTCCATCCCCCAGTGCTTATACCCTCCTTCCCCCAGTGCTTATACCTTCCATCCCCCAGTGCTTATACCCTCCATCCCCCAGTGCTTATACTCTCCATCCTCCAGTGCTTATACCCTTCCATCCCCCAGTGCTTATACTCTCCATCCTCCAGTGCTTATACCCTCCATCCCCCAGTGCTTATACCCTCCATCCCCCAGTGCTTATACCCTCCATCCCCCAGTGCTTATACTCTCCATCCTCCAGTGCTTATACCCTTCCATCCCCCAGTGCTTATACCCTCTATCTCCCAGTGCCTATACCCTCCATCCCCCAGTGCTTATACCCTCCATCCCCCAGTGCTTATACCCTCCATCCCCCAGTGCTTATACCCTCCATCCCCCAGTGCTCATACCCTCCATCCCCCAGTGCTCATACCCTCCATCCCCCAGTGCTTATACCCTCCATCCCCCAGTGCTTATACCCTTCCATCTCCCAGTGCTTATACCCTCCATCCCCCAGTGCTTATACTCTCCATCCTCCAGTGCTTCTACCCTCCATCCCCCAGTGCTTATACCCTCCATCCCCCAGTGCTTTTACCCTCCATCTCCCAGTGCTTATACCCTTCCATCTCCCAGTGCTTATACCCTCCATCCCCCAGTGCTTATACCCTCCATCCCCCAGTGCTTATACCTTCCATCCCCCAGTGCTTATACCCTCCATCCCCCAGTGCTTATACCCTTCCATCTCCCAGTGCTTATACCCTCCATCCCCCAGTGCTTCTACCCTCCATCCCCCAGTGCTTATACCCTTCCATCTCCCAGTGCTTATACCCTCCATCCCCCAGTGCTTATACCCTCCATCCCCCAGTGCTTATACCTTCCATCCCCCAGTGCTTATACCCTCCATCCCCCAGTGCTTATACCCTCCATCCTCCAGTGCTTATACCCTCCATCCCCCAGTGCTTATACCCTCCATCTCCCAGTGCTTATACCCTCCATCCCCCAGTGCTTATACCTTCCATCCCCCAGTGCTTATACCTTCCATCCCCCAGTGCTTATACCCTTCCATCTCCCAGTGCTTATACCCTCCATCCCCCAGTGCTTATACCCTTCCATCTCCCAGTGCTTATACCCTCCATCCCCCAGTGCTTATACCCTTCCATCTCCCAGTGCTTATACCCTCCATCCCCCAGTGCTTATACCCTCCATCCCCCAGTGCTTATACTCTCCATCCTCCAGTGCTTATACCCTTCCATCTCCCAGTGCTTATACCCTCCATCTCCCAGTGCTTATACCCTCCATCTCCCAGTGCTTATACCCTCCATCCTCCAGTGCTTATACCCTCCATCCCCCAGTGCCTATACCCTCCATCCCCCAGTGCTTATACCCTCCATCCCCCAGTGCTTATACCCTCCATCCCCCAGTGCTTATACCCTCCATCTCCCAGTGCTTATACCCTCCATCCCCCAGTGCTTATACCCTCCATCCCCCAGTGCTTATACCCTCCATCCCCCAGTGCTTATACCTTCCATCCCCCAGTGCTTATACCCTCCATCCCCCAGTGCTTATACCCTCCATCCCCCAGTGCTTATACCCTCCATCTCCCAGTGCTTATACCCTCCATCCCCCAGTGCTTATACCCTCCATCCCCCAGTGCTTATACCCTCCATCCCCCAGTGCTTATACCTTCCATCCCCCAGTGCTTATACCCTCCATCCCCCAGTGCTTATACCCTCCATCTCCCAGTGCTTATACCCTCCATCCCCCAGTGCTTATACCCTCCATCTCCCAGTGCTTATACCCTCCATCTCCCAGTGCTTATACCCTCCATCCCCCAGTGCTTATACCTTCCATCCCCCAGTGCTTATACCCTCCATCCCCCAGTGCTTATACCCTCCATCTCCCAGTGCTTATACCCTTCCATCTCCCAGTGCTTATACCCTCCATCCCCCAGTGCTTATACCCTCCATCCCCCAGTGCCTATACCCTCCATCCCCCAGTGCTTATACCCTCCATCCCCCAGTGCTTATACCCTCCATCTCCCAGTGCTTATACCTTCCATCCCCCAGTGCTTATACCCTCCATCCCCCAGTGCTTATACCTTCCATCCCCCAGTGCTTATACCCTCCATCCCCCAGTGCTTATACCTTCCATCCCCCAGTGCTTATACCCTCCATCCCCCAGTGCTTATACCCTCCATCCCCCAGTGCTTATACCCTCCATCCCCCAGTGCCTATACCCTCCATCCCCCAGTGCTTATACCCTCCATCCCCCAGTGCTTATACCCTCCATCTCCCAGTGCTTATACCTTCCATCCCCCAGTGCTTATACCCTCCATCCCCCAGTGCTTATACCTTCCATCCCCCAGTGCTTATACCCTCCATCCCCCAGTGCTTATACCTTCCATCCCCCAGTGCTTATACCCTCCATCCCCCAGTGCTTATACCCTCCATCCCCCAGTGCTTCTACCCTCCATCCCCCAGTGCGTATACCTTCCATCCCCCAGTGCTTATACCCTCCATCCCCCAGTGCTTATACCCTCCATCCCCCAGTACTTATACCCTTCCATCTCCCAGTACTTATACCCTCCATCCCCCAGTGCTTATACCCTCCATCTCCCAGTGCTTATACCCTCCATCCCCCAGTGCTTATACCCTCCATCCCCCAGTGCTTATACCCTCCATCTCCCAGTGCTTATACCCTCCATCCCCCAGTGCTTATACCTTCCATCCCCCAGTGCTTATACCCTCCATCCCCCAGTGCTTATACCCTCCATCCCCCAGTACTTATACCCTTCCATCTCCCAGTACTTATACCCTCCATCCCCCAGTGCTTATACCCTCCATTTCCCAGTGCTTATACCCTCCATTTCCCAGTGCTTATACCCTCCATCCCCCAGTGCTTATACCTTCCATCCCCCAGTGCTTATACCCTCCATCCCCCAGTGCTTATACCCTCCATCCCCCAGTGCTTATACCTTCCATCCCCCAGTGCTTATACCTTCCATCCCCCAGTGCTTATACCCTCCATCCCCCAGTGCTTATACCTTCCATCCTCCAGTGCTTATACTCTCCATCCCCCAGTGCTTATACCCTCCATCCCCCAGTGCTTATACCCTCCATCCCCCAGTGCTTATACCTTCCATCCCCCAGTGCTTATACCCTTCCATCTCCCAGTACTTATACCCTCCATCCCCCAGTGCTTATACCCTCCATTTCCCAGTGCTTATACCCTCCATCCCCCAGTGCTTATACCCTTCCATCCCCCAGTGCTTATACCCTCCATCTCCCAGTGCTTATACCCTCCATCCCCCAGTGCTTATACCCTCCATCCCCCAGTGCTTATACCTTCCATCCCCCAGTGCTTATACCCTCCATCCCCCAGTGCTTATACCTTCCATCCCCCAGTGCTTATACCCTCCATCTCCCAGTGCTTATACCCTCCATCCCCCAGTGCTTATACCCTCCATCTCCCAGTGCTTATACCCTCCATCCCCCAGTGCTTATACCTTCCATCCCCCAGTGCTTATACCCTTCCATCTCCCAGTACTTATACCCTCCATCCCCCAGTGCTTATACCCTCCATTTCCCAGTGCTTATACCCTCCATCCCCCAGTGCTTATACCTTCCATCCCCCAGTGCTTATACCCTCCATCCCCCAGTGCTTATACCTTCCATCCCCCAGTGCTTATACCCTCCATCCCCCAGTGCTTATACCCTCCATCCCCCAGTGCTTATACCTTCCATCCCCCAGTGCTTATACCCTCCATCCCCCAGTGCTTATACCCTCCATCTCCCAGTGCTTATACCCTCCATCCCCCAGTGCTTATACCTTCCATCCCCCAGTGCTTATACCCTCCATCCCCCAGTGCTTATACCCTCCATCCCCCAGTGCTTATACCCTCCATCCCCCAGTGCTTATACCCTCCATCCCCCAGTGCTTATACCCTCCATCCCCCAGTGCTTATACCCTCCATCTCCCAGTGCTTATACCCTCCATCCCCCAGTGCTTATACCCTCCATCTCCCAGTGCTTATACCCTCCATCTCCCAGTACTTATACCCTCCATCCCCCAGTGCTTATACCCTCCATCTCCCAGTGCTTATACCCTCCATCCCCCAGTGCTTATACCTTCCATCCCCCAGTGCTTATACCTTCCATCCCCCAGTGCTTATACCCTCCATCCCCCAGTGCTTATACCCTTCCATCCCCCAGGGCTTATACCTTCCATCCCCCAGTGCTTATACCCTTCCATCTCCCAGTACTTATACCCTCCATCCCCCAGTGCTTATACTCTCCATCCCCCAGTGCTTATACCCTCCATCTCCCAGTGCTTATACCCTCCATCCCCCAGTGCTTATACCCTCCATCCCCCAGTGCTTATACCCTCCATCTCCCAGTGCTTATACCCTCCATCCCCCAGTGCTTATACCTTCCATCCCCCAGTGCTTATACCCTCCATCCCCCAGTGCTTATACCTTCCATCCCCCAGTGCTTATACCCTCCATCCCCCAGTGCTTATACCCTGCATCCCCCAGTGCTTATACCCTCCATCCCCCAGTGCTTATACCCTCCATCCCCCAGTGCTTATATCCTCCATCCCCCAGTGCTTATACCCTGCATCCCCCAGTGCTTATACCCTTACATCTCCCAGTACTTATACCCTCCATCCCCCAGTGCTTATACCCTCCATCTCCCAGTGCTTATACCCTCCATCCCCCAGTGCTTATACCCTCCATCCCCCAGTGCTTATACCCTCCATCCCCCAGTGCTTCTACCCTCCATCTCCCAGTGCTTATACCTTCCATCCCCCAATGCTTATACCCTCCATCCCCCAGTGCTTATACCTTCCATCCCCCAGTGCTTATACCCTCCATCCCCCAGTGCTTATACCTTCCATCCCCCAGTGCTTATACCCTCCATCCCCCAGTGCTTATACCCTCCATCCCCCAGTGCTTATACCCTCCATCCCCCAGTGCTTATACCCTCCATCTCCCAGTGCTTCTACCCTCCATCTCCCAGTGCTTATACCTTCCATCCCCCAGTGCTTATACCCTTCCATCTCCCAGTGCTTATACCCTCCATCTCCCAGTGCTTATACCCTCCATCCCCCAGTGCTTATACCCTCCATCCCCCAGTGCTTATACCCTGCATCCCCCAGTGCTTATACCCTCCATCCCCCAGTGCTTATACCCTGCATCCCCCAGTGCTTATACCCTCCATCCCCCAGTGCTTATACCCTCCATCCCCCAGTGCTTATACCCTCCATCTCCCAGTACTTATACCCTCCATCCCCCAGTGCTTATACCCTCCATCCCCCAGTGCTTATACCCTCCATCCCCCAGTGCTTATACCCTCCATCCCCCAGTGCTTATACCCTCCATCCCCCAGTGCTTATACCCTCCATCCCCCAGTGCTTATACCCTGCATCCCCCAGTGCTTATACCCTTACATCTCCCAGTACTTATACCCTCCATCCCCCAGTGCTTATACCCTCCATCCCCCAGTGCTTATACCCTCCATCCCCCAGTGCTTATACCCTCCATCTCCCAGTGCTTATACCCTCCATCTCCCAGTGCTTATACCCTTCCATCTCCCAGTGCTTATACCCTCCATCTCCCAGTGCTTATACCCTCCATCCCCCAGTGCTTATACCCTCCATCCCCCAGTGCTTATACCCTCCATCCCCCAGTGCTTATACCCTCCATCCCCCAGTGCTTATACCCTCCATCCCCCAGTGCTTATACCCTCCATCCCCCAGTGCTTATACCCTTACATCTCCCAGTACTTATACCCTCCATCCCCCAGTGCTTATACCCTCCATCCCCCAGTGCTTATACCCTCCATCCCCCAGTGCTTATACCCTCCATCTCCCAGTGCTTCTACCCTCCATCTCCCAGTGCTTATACCTTCCATCCCCCAGTGCTTATACCCTTCCATCTCCCAGTGCTTATACCCTCCATCTCCCAGTGCTTATACCCTCCATCCCCCAGTGCTTATACCCTCCATCCCCCAGTGCTTATACCCTGCATCCCCCAGTGCTTATACCCTTACATCTCCCAGTACTTATACCCTCCATCCCCCAGTGCTTATACCCTCCATCTCCCAGTGCTTATACCCTCCATCCCCCAGTGCTTATACCCTCCATCCCCCAGTGCTTATACCCTCCATCCCCCAGTGCTTCTACCCTCCATCTCCCAGTGCTTATACCTTCCATCCCCCAATGCTTATACCCTCCATCCCCCAGTGCTTATACCCTCCATCTCCCAGTGCTTATACCTTCCATCCCCCAGTGCTTATACCCTCCATCCCCCAGTGCTTATACCCTCCATCCCCCAGTGCTTATACCCTCCATCCCCCAGTGCTTATACTCTCCATCCCCCAGTGCTTCTACCCTCCATCTCCCAGTGCTTATACCTTCCATCCCCCAGTGCTTATACCCTTCCATCTCCCAGTGCTTATACCCTCCATCTCCCAGTGCTTATACCCTCCATCCCCCAGTGCTTATACCCTCCATCCCCCAGTGCTTATACCCTGCATCCCCCAGTGCTTATACCCTTACATCTCCCAGTACTTATACCCTCCATCCCCCAGTGCTTATACCCTCCATCTCCCAGTGCTTATACCCTCCATCCCCCAGTGCTTATACCCTCCATCCCCCAGTGCTTATACCCTCCATCCCCCAGTGCTTCTACCCTCCATCTCCCAGTGCTTATACCTTCCATCCCCCAATGCTTATACCCTCCATCCCCCAGTGCTTATACCTTCCATCCCCCAGTGCTTATACCCTCCATCCCCCAGTGCTTATACCTTCCATCCCCCAGTGCTTATACCCTCCATCCCCCAGTGCTTATACCCTCCATCTCCCAGTGCTTCTACCCTCCATCTCCCAGTGCTTATACCTTCCATCCCCCAGTGCTTATACCCTTCCATCTCCCAGTGCTTATACCCTCCATCTCCCAGTGCTTATACCCTCCATCCCCCAGTGCTTATACCCTCCATCCCCCAGTGCTTATACCCTGCATCCCCCAGTGCTTATACCCTTACATCTCCCAGTACTTATACCCTCCATCCCCCAGTGCTTATACCCTCCATCCCCCAGTGCTTATACCCTCCATCCCCCAGTGCTTATACCCTCCATCCCCCAGTGCTTATACCCTCCATCTCCCAGTGCTTCTACCCTCCATCTCCCAGTGCTTATACCTTCCATCCCCCAGTGCTTATACCCTTCCATCTCCCAGTGCTTATACCCTCCATCCCCCAGTGCTTATACCCTCCATCCCCCAGTGATTATACCCTCCATCCCCCTAGTGCTTATACCCTCCATCCTCCAGTGCTTATACCCTTCCATCTCCCAGTGCTTATACCCTTCCATCTCCCAGTGCTTATACCCTCCATCACCCAGTGATTATACCCTCCATCCCCCAGTGCTTATACCCTCCATCACCTAGTGCTTATACCCTCCATCCCCCAGTGCTTATACCCTCCATCCCCCCAGTGCTTATACCCTCCATCCCCCCAGTGCTTATACCCTCCATTCCCCCCAGTGCTTATACCCTCCATCCCCCAGTGCTTATACCCTTCCATCTCCCAGTACTTATACCCTCCATCCCCCAGTGCTTATACCTTCCATCCCCCAGTGCTTATACCTTCCGTCCCCCAGTGATTATACCCTCCACCCCCCAGTGCTTATACCCTCCATCCCCCAGTGCTTATACCTTCCATCCCCCAGTGCTTATACCCTCCATCCCCCAGTGCTTATACCCTCCATCCCCCCAGTGCTTATACCCTCCATCACCCCAGTGCTTATACCCTCCATCCCCCCAGTGCTTATACCCTCCATTCCCCCCAGTGCTCAGTTTAAACACTCCTCCAACCTTTCAGCCATCCCCTCCCCCAGGACAGATGCACCCTCCCCATTGAGGTGCAACCCATCCCTGCCAAAGAACCTGTAGCCCACTGTAAAGTCAGCCCAGTTCTCTAAGAACCCAAACCCTCCCTTTTTACTCCAATTTGTAAGCCACCAGTTTACCCCTCTAATCTCCCGCTGCCTCTCTGGTGTGGCTCTTGGTACTGGTAGGATTTCTGAGAATACTGCCGTTGAGGTCCTTGCCTTAAACTTATGGCCTAAGTCCCTGAAATAATTTTTAAGGGCCTTCCACCTACTTCTTCCTATGTGGTTGCACCATGACCGCTGGGTTTACGTCAGCCCCCCCCAATAATCTATCAGCCTGAACCGCGACATGCAGAACTCTTGCCCCAGGAAGGCAACACACCGTTCGGGCATCTGTTTTTGTGACAAATTGACCTGTCTGCTCCCCTTATAATGGAGTCACCCACCACCAGCACCTGTCTTACCTGCCCTGCGGTGATCCTGCCTTGCTGCAGATGTGCCCCCTTCAGCAAACATCCTCCCCATCTGCCAAATGGGCAAACTTGTTGGGGGGTGCGTGCTCAGGCCTAGCCTCCCTGTAACTCTTACCCCTACTCCTCTTTCTGTTATCCAGCTACCTACCTCATTATCCTGTTTTCCTTTTCCCCCATAATACCGCCCTCCCCATCCCCTAACCCAGAGAGTGCCGGCTCAGTGAGCACCAGACTCCGTTCTATGATATCACTGCTTCTCAGTGTTGCCAGTCGCTCCTTTAGATCCACAATGTCAGCTTCCACATGTGCAATGCACACACACCCTGTACAGCAGGACACACCCTCCACCCATTGTTCAAGCACAAGATGTACACCGGATGCATTGCTGAGCATGGAGCACATTGGTCCTACATTGGGGAACTATCAAATCTCCTGATTTACAAGCAGGTAGCAAACAGATGAACACACAACGCAGTCACATAACTGTCACTTCAAAGGTAGATACAGCTGCAGCAACCTCTGCACTTTACCTCTGCTTCTAACTTTTTCACAAACCTCACTTTGAAAACAGACACTTTGAATGAGCAGACACAGAGACTCTCTCTCTCTCTCTCTTTCTATCGCTTTCCCGCTCTAATTCTCTCTTTTTCCCTCTCTCTGTTTCTTTCTTCCTTGCATTATTTCTCATTCTCTTTTTTCTCTCTTTCTCTCGCTCTGTTTCTTTTTCTCTCTCTCTTTTTCTCTATCTCTTTCTCTATCTCTTTCTAATTCTCTTGCTTTCTGTCTATCTTTCTCTCGTTCTTTGTCTTCTCTCTCTCTCTCTCTCTCTCTATCTAATTCTTGTTCTTTCTCTTTCATTCATTATTCCCCCTCTCTCTTTGTTTTCCTTTATCTCTATCTCTTGCTTTCTTTGTCTATCTGTCTCTTTTTCTTTGTCTCCTCTCTTTCTCTCTTTCTTTCTCTCTATCTCTCTTTCCCTCTCTCCTTTTTCTTCCAATCCATTCCAGGCCGTCCTTATTCATTAGGATTGGGGTAATCCCTGACGAAGGAGCGTGACTGCAAGACAAAAGCGTGGCTCCACCTCCCGGCCCATATCCTTCCGGCTGACTTCCTAGATTCCAGTTTCATTCTTGCAGTTGGGATGACTGCATGGCTCTCTAGACTCCTCTTCCATTTACTTTTTTTGTTTCTCAGATTATACCTTTGAAGCAGGGGCAAGGCCCTGTCTGTCTTCCTAGGTCCCTTATGCTGCTCTGATCTGGATTGACCCATTAGGCCTCCTCGGTTTTCGGCTAGGCGAAGTTCCGTAAAACTGTATCCGGATCAGGCGCAGGGTCCAGTGTGCGCTTTGTAGTGCTTTGGCACTCTGGCTGAAGGCTTTCATTGAAAAGTATAAGCAGCCACAGGTTTTTGTCTGGTACCGGGCGCAGAGCGCTTTCTCCGTCCGCCTCTGTGAAAAGATTTTCGGCTTGGCCAAGTACCGAGTACCGGGCACAGAGCGCTTCGTCCGTCCGCCTCTGTGGAAAGATTTTCGGCTTGGCAAAGTTCCGAGTACTGGGCGCAGAATGCTTTCTCCGTCTGCCTCTGTGGAAAGATTTTCGGCTTGCCGAAGTTCCGAGTACCGGGTGCAGAGCGTTTTGTCCATCCTCCTCTGTGGAAAGATTTTCGGCTTGCCGAAGTTCCGAGTACCTGGCGCAGAGCGCTTCCTCCGTCCGCCTCTGTGGAAAGATTTTCGGCTTGCCGAAGTTCCGAGTACCGGGCGCAGAACGCTTTCTCCGTCTGCCTCTGTGGAAAGATTTTCGGCTTGCCGAAGTTCCGAGTACCTGGCGCAGAGCGCTTCCTCCGTCCGCCCCTGTGGAAAGATTTTCAGCTTGGCGAAGTTCCGAGTACCGGGTGCAGAGCGCCTCGTCTGTCCGCCTCTGTGGAAAGATTTTCTGCTTGGCGAAGTTCCGAGTACCGGGCACAGAGCGCTTCGTCTGTCCGCCTCTGTGGAAAGATTTTTGGCTTGGCGAAGTTCCGAGTACTGGGCGCAGAACGCTTTCTCCGTCTGCCTCTGTGGAAAGATTTTCGGCTTGCCGAAGTTCCGAGTACCGGGTGCAGAGCGTTTTGTCCATCCGCCTCTGTGGAAAGATTTTCGGCTTGCAGAAGTTCCGAGTACCTGGCGCAGAGCGCTTCCTCCGTCCGCCCCTGTGGAAAGATTTTCAGCTTGGCGAAGTTCTGAGTACCGGGTGCAGAGCGCTTCGTCTGTCCGCCTCTGTGGAAAGATTTTCGGCTTGGCGAAGTTCCGAGTACCGGGCACAGAGCGCTTCGTCTGTCCGCCTCTGTGGAAAGATTTTCGGCTTGCCGAAGTTCCGAGTACCTGGCGCAGAGCGCTTCCTCCGTCCGCCTCTGTGGAAAGATTTTCGGCTTGCCGAAGTTCCGAGTACCGGGCGCAGAACGCTTTCTCCGTCTGCCTCTGTGGAAAGATTTTCGGCTTGCCGAAGTTCCGAGTACCTGGCGCAGAGCGCTTCCTCCGTCCGCCTCTGTGGAAAGATTTTCGGCTTGCCGAAGTTCCGAGTACCGGGCGCAGAACGCTTTCTCCGTCTGCCTCTGTGGAAAGATTTTCGGCTTGCCGAAGTTCCGAGTACCTGGCGCAGAGCGCTTCCTCCGTCCGCCCCTGTGGAAAGATTTTCAGCTTGGCGAAGTTCCGAGTACCGGGTGCAGAGCGCCTCGTCTGTCCGCCTCTGTGGAAAGATTTTCTGCTTGGCGAAGTTCCGAGTACCGGGCACAGAGCGCTTCGTCTGTCCGCCTCTGTGGAAAGATTTTTGGCTTGGCGAAGTTCCGAGTACTGGGCGCAGAACGCTTTCTCCGTCTGCCTCTGTGGAAAGATTTTCGGCTTGCCGAAGTTCCGAGTACCGGGTGCAGAGCGTTTTGTCCATCCGCCTCTGTGGAAAGATTTTCGGCTTGCAGAAGTTCCGAGTACCTGGCGCAGAGCGCTTCCTCCGTCCGCCCCTGTGGAAAGATTTTCAGCTTGGCGAAGTTCTGAGTACCGGGTGCAGAGCGCTTCGTCTGTCCGCCTCTGTGGAAAGATTTTCGGCTTGGCGAAGTTCCGAGTACCGGGCACAGAGCGCTTCGTCTGTCCGCCTCTGTGGAAAGATTTTCGGCTTGGCGAAGTTCCGAGTACCGGGTGCAGAGCGCTTCGTCCGTCCGCCCCTGTGGAAAGATTTTCGGCTTGCCGAAGTTCCGAGTACCGGGTGCAGAGCGCTTCGTCTGTCCGCCTCTATGGAAAGATTTTCGGCTTGGCGAAGTTCCGAGTACTGGGCACAGAGCGCTTCGTCTGTCCGCCTCTGTGGAAAGATTTTCGGCTTGGCGAAGTTCCGAGTACCGGGTGCAGAGCGCTTCGTCCGTCCACCCCTGTGGAAAGATTTTCGGCTTGCCGAAGTTCCGAGTACCGGGTGCAGAGCGCTTCGTCTGTCCGCCTCTATGGAAAGATTTTCGGCTTGGCGAAGTTCCGAGTACCGGGAGCAGAGCGCTTCGTCTGTCCGCCTCTATGGAAAGATTTTCGGCTTGGCGAAGTTCCGAGTACCGGGCGCAGAGCGCTTCGTCTGTCCGCCCCTGTGGAAAGATTTTCGGCTTGCCGAAGTTCCGAGTACCGGGTGCAGAGCGTTTCGTCCATCCGCCTCTGTGGAAAGATTTTCGGCTTGCCGAAGTTCCGAGTACCTGGCGCAGAGCGCTTCCTCCGTCCGCCCCTGTGGAAAGATTTTCGGCTTGCCGAAGTTCCGAGTACCGGGTGCAGAGCGTTTCGTCCATCCGCCTCTGTGGAAAGATTTTCGGCTTGCCGAAGTTCCGAGTACCTGGCGCAGAGCGCTTCCTCCGTCCGCCCCTGTGGAAAAATTTTCGGCTTGCCGAAGTTCCGAGTACCGGGTGCAGAGTGCTTCATCTGTCCGCCTCTATGGAAAGATTTTCGGCTTGGCGAAGTTCCGAGTACCGGGTGCAGAGCGCTTCGTCTGTCCGCCTCTGTGGAAAGATTTTCGGCTTGGCGAAGTTCCGAGTACCGGGCGCAGAGCGCTTCCTCCGTCCGCCCCTGTGGAAAGATTTTCGGCTTGCCGAAGTTCCGAGTACCGGGTGCAGAGCGCTTCGTCCGACCGCTTCTGTGGAAAGATATTCGGCTTGGCGAAGTTCCGAGTACCGGGTGCAGAGCGCTTCCTCCGTTCGCCTCTGTGGAAAGATTTTCGGCTTGGTGAAGTTCCGAGTACCGGGTGCAGAGCGCTTCCTCCGTCCGCCTCCGTACCGGGCGCAGCTAGCTCCGCTGAGATCTCCGGTTCTTTTCAGCGGTACTGCACGTTTTCTCTAGCCAGGGACGCTGGAAGAATTTCGGCTTAGCAAAGTCACCAGCTCCGCTGAAGTGGCCGGTTCTCCTCCGCTACGGGGTACGGCTAGGCAAGGAAGGCATCTGGGGTAGTCATCTGGTCTTTATCAGATTTATCCCATATCCAGTTGCATTCAGTGGCGCTGGATAAGGATAGCACGGTGCGCAGGGATTATGCTACGGTTGTAGTGGATAGGGAGACAGTTGTCTCCTCCCTGAAGGGGCTCTGACCCCCATCACCGGTGCTTTCTGAGAAACCACTTGGCAGTTTTCATGCGGACCGTGAGGTGAATCGTACCGGTTACTAAGAAGGGTTTTTGGAAAAAAAGAAAAAAGGAAATCTTCTGAGTATTTTGAAGAGGATATTGTGGCTGCCATAGGCTCCTTCTGAGTCTGTAAACTGTCGGCAGCCCTCAAGTGGTTCTAAACCTATAGAGCCATCATGGGGTATTGACTACTAAAAAGGTTTTAAAGAAAATAATTTTTTCCTCTGATTGAAGAGGACACTGTGGCTGCCAAGATCTCCTTCTGAGTCTTTAACTCTGTCGGCAGCCCTCAAGTGGTCCTAAACCTATAGAGTGTCATAATAGAGTATTGGCTACTAAAAAGATTTTAAAAGAAAAGATTTTTTCCTCTGAGTGAAAGAGGATATTGTCAGCCATTGCTCAACAGGTTTGTTCGTCCCCGGAAGTTCCGTATGGAAACTCTGCGCTCAGCCATCCACTCACTTCGTCAAGGGGACTTCATGACGTCCATAGACATCAAGGATGCTTACCTGCATATTCCAATATTTCCGGCACACCAGAGATTTCTCAGGTTTGTCGTGGACAATCGACATTTTCAATTTGTGGCTCTTCCGTTTGGCCTTACCTCGGCTCCAAGGGTTTTTACCAAGGTGTTGGCAGGAGTGATGGCCATCCTCAGAGCCAGGGGTATCCGCATCGTGCCCTATCTGGACGATCTTCTCATCATGGCGTCTTCCCTCAGTAAGGCGCAGCTGGATACCAGGACCGTGGTGTCCACTCTGGAGAGTTTCGGTTGGGTGATCAACCATCCCAAGTCCTGCCTTACTCCCTCCAGGGTGGTGGAGTTCCTGGGAATGTCGCTGGATACTTCTCAGGCCAGGGTGTTTCTCCCCCGGGCCAAGGTTCTTCTGATTCAGGAATTGACTCAGCGTCTACTATCCATCCCCCACCCGTCCATCCGACTAGGGATGCGACTGGTGGGATTGATGGTGGCATCGTTCGAGGCGGTTCCCTTTGCCCAGTTTCAAACAAGGACGCTCCAGCTCCATCTCTTAGCAGCCTGGGACGGGTCCCCTCTGTCATTGGATCAGTCCTTTCTGATGTCCCCCCGGGTGCGGCGTTCCCTTCGGTGGTGGCTGAAACCAAGCAATCTGACGAGGGGCAGGTCTTTTCTGACCCCTCGTTGGGAGACGGTCACCACGGATGCCAGCCTGTCAGGTTGGGGGGGAATTTGGAAGGATCTTCAGTTTCAGGGGCTGTGGGGGCCTCAGGAGGCTCACAATCCCATCAATGTTCTGGAGCTGAGAGCCATCAGGTTGGTTCTGGCTCACTTGACTCATCAGTTGTGGGGCCTACCGGTTCAAGTTCGGTCGGACAATCGGACGGCTGTCGTCTATATCAATCACCAGGGAGGGACTCGCAGCAGGCGTGCCCTCAGGGAAGTGTTTTTGATTCTGGATTGGGCAGAGGGTAATGTCCCGTGCATCTCGGTGGTGTACATTCCGGGAGTGGAGAACACGGAGGCGGACTCCCTGAGCAGGGGGTCATCTCGCCGGGGGGGAATGGTCGCTCTGCCCCAAGGTTTTTCGTTCGCTTTGCCTCCGGTGGGGGACTCCGGAGGTGGATCTCTTTGCCTCTCGTCACAATCACAAGCTTCCGGCATTTGTGTCTCTCTCGCGGGATCCGCTGGCTCTGGCAGTGGATGCCATGTCTCTGAGCTGGAGGGATCTGGGGTTTCTGTACCTGTCCCCTCTGTTTCCCATGGTGGGCAGAGTGGTGCGCAAGCTGGCCCTAGAGGGCGTGTCAGCAATCCTGGTGGCTCCAAGGTGGCCAAGACAGGTTTGGTTTGCAGACGTGGTAAGGTTGGCAGAGGATCAGTTGGTTCTGCCCCTTCTGCCGGATCTACTCAGGGTCCACTGCTCTACCCCAATTTACCAACGCTGGCTTTGACGGCGTGGCTGCTGAAACCTCCATCTTGAGGGAGGAAGGTCTTTCTGATGCTGTCATTCAGACTCTGGTTAGGGCTAGAAAGAAGTCTTCCTCTGCCATCTACTATAGGACTTGGAGGTCTTATATTGATTGGTGTGAGGTCAGGGCCTTGCCTTGCAGGGCGTTTTCTGTCCCTAGGGTCTTGGAATCTCTGCAACATGGTCTGGACCTAGGTTTGCAGCTTAGTACGCTGAAAGGGCAGGTTTCTGCCCTGGCGGTTTTCTTTCAAAAGTCTTTTGCTCTTCATCCTCTGGTTAATACCTTTTTCAATACTTCAATACTTTCAATACTTTATTGAACCGCCAAGTAAGTACAGTGTACAGACAAGGAATGCTTTTTTGGTAAGGAGAAACTCCATGAGAGCTATAACAATTGCATAAAAACAAGTAAAAGGAATAATGATACAGTTCAGGTATCTGAATTGACTGACAAGTCAGTGATGCAGGACAGGATTTAATAAAGTGACTCTCATGCTTTGAGATTATTCATCGCCATGACTGCGAGTGGAAAAAAACTGTTCCTGTGTCTAGAGGTTTTGGTAGCATGAGCCATAAATCTGCGGCCTGATGGTAGGAGCATGAAGAAGTGATGACCCGGATGCGTCACGTCGCCATAGATCTTCTTTGCCCTTGAGGAGATTCTACACATGTGTTGATCATCCAAGGAAGGTAGGGGGGATCCAATCAACCTTTCAGCGATCTTGGTAATTCTTCTCAGCCTTTGCTTGTCTTTTGTTGACACTCCACTGTACCACACTGTGCAAGAGCTGGTCAGGATTGATCCAATGGCCCCGTTGTAAAATGCCTTCAAGATCTTTTTGGACAATCCAAATTTTATCAGCTGCCTGAGGAAGAATAACCTCTGTTGGGCCTTCTTTAGGATGGCAGACGCTTGCAAGCTCCACTTCAGGTCCTGCGTGATGTGGGTACCAAGAAATTTGGCACTGGTGACAATCTTGACGGCCTCCTCACCAATCAGAATGGGGTGGTGAGATTGGTGGGATCGCCTAAAGTCAATAATAAGTTCAACTGTTTTTTGTGTGTTCAGAATAAGATTGTTAGCTTTGCTCCAACAGTCAAGAGCATCAACTTGGGCCCTATAGCTAGACTCATCATTGTCACTGATGAGGCCGACTAAGGTGGTGTCGTCAGCATATTTGATGATCTTTACCGACGGATCCGAGGAGATGAAGTCATTAGTGTAGAGTGAGAAGAGTAGCGGAGACAAGACGCAACCCTGAGGTGCACCCATGTTTGTAATCCTGGATGATGAAATGAAGGGTCCTAGTTTGACCTTTTGGGACCTGCCTGTTAGAAAACTGAAAACCCAGTTTGATATGTTTAGAGGAATGCCCAAGGATAGCAGCTTCTCTTGGAGAATTTGTGGGTCGATGGTGTTGAATGCCGAAGAGAAGTCCACGAATAGCAGCCTAGCATAGGACTTGGGACGATCAACGTGATCCAGCGTGAACTTGATCGTCAGATTGACCGCATCCTCAGCTGATCTGTTTGCTCTGTAAGCGAACTGTAGAGGATCCCAAGAAGAACCTGTGGCCTCCTTAAGGAAAGACATGATAAGCTGTTCGAATACCTTCATGACCACAGGGGTAAGAGCAATTGGTCTGTAGTCATTCAGGTCCGAGGCGGAAGAGGATTTTGGTACCGGAATGATGAGAGAGCTCTTCAGGCAGCTAGGGACTATGCCAGCCTCTAGCGACCTTCTGAAGATGTCTGTAAGGACTGGAGCAATCTGCTCTGCGCAAACCTTGAGGCATGTAGTGGAGATGCCATCAGGACCTGATGCCTTCCTGGGGTTGAGGGACATCAGGAGTTTCCTGATGTCTGATACACCAAAGGCAAGCTTGGACGGATACTCAGGGCACTCAGGGCGAGGTGTGCTGCCAACACATGGAAGGGGATTGGTAGGGAGAGTGCCACTAGTGGCTGATTCGAACCGACAGTAGAAGTTGTTCAGTTCCTCAGCGAGCTCTTTGCTTGGAGTAATGGAAGCGGAGGAGCCCTTGAAGTTGGTGATGTGTCTTAAGCCATTCCAAAGCGCCTTGGGATTAGCAGAAGAGAATTTTTCCAGGGAGTTACGCATGTGCGGCCTCCTAGGAAGCCTTTGCTCCCAGTTTGGGATTTGAATTTGGTTCTTTCTGCCTTGCAGGGTCCTCCGTTTGAACCTTTGCAGGATATTGCACTTTCTACGCTTACTCAGAAGGTTGTTTTTCTGGTTGCCACCACTTCTGTTCAGCGTGTTTCGGAGTTGGCAGCCTTGTACATTCAGGCCCCTTACTTTGAGAGGCATCAGGACAAGGTTGTTTTCCGCTTTAAGCCAGATTTCCTTCCTAAGGTGGTCTCTGCTTTTCATCTTAATCAGGATATTGTTCTTCCCTCCTTGTGTCCTAATCCCAGCAACGACAAGGAGAGGGTTTTGCATTCTTTGGATGTGGTTCGCTGTGTGAAGTACTATTTGGTGGCTACTTCTCCTTTTCGTAAGACTGACGCTCTTTTTGTGGTGCCCTCTGGGCCTAGGAAAGGTTTGGCTCCCGCCAAGTCTTCCATTAGTAAATGGATTCGCCAGGCCATTGTTGGGGCCTATTCTGCCAAGGGGAAGATTCCCCCTTTTCGTGTTACTGCTCATTCTACTCGTGCTGTTGGGGCGTCCTGGGCTTTTCAGCACCAGGCTTCTGTTGAGCAAGTTTGTAAGGCTGCTACTTGGTCTTCGGTTCACACTTTTTCCAAGTTTTACAAGGTTGATGTGCGGGCCTCAGCGGATGCTGTTTTTGGCCGCAAAGTTCTGCAGGCTGCAGTGGTTTAAGTTTGTGTCTTGTTGCCTTGTTTTTTGGATCCCCGCCCTTTATGGACACTGCTATTGGATGTTCCAAGTGTAATGACTATCTGAAGCGGGGTGTGTGACATACTTAGAATAATACCATTTTGTGAATACTCACCTGTAAAATGGGTTTTATAAGTATGTCACACACCCCGCTTCACCCTGCCCTTTGGTATTCTGGATCCTCTATATGGTGAACCTTTGTTAGTTTTAATTGGCTTTCCTGGTCCCTTGATCTTACTGCTATCTTTATACTGGGGAATGAGTGGGAGGTCCCAGGTATTTATGGGCCGGGAGGGTCTGACCTTTTTTTATTGACATCTCTGCAAGATCGCCATCTACAGGTCAGTATACCCACATGTAATGAATGTCTTGAAGCGGGGTGTGTGACATACTTATAATACCCATTTTACAGGTGAGTATTCACAAAATTGTATTTTTCTTCCTAAAGGTATCTTTTCATTTTAATGAAGAAATGGTTTTGCCTTCCTTATGTGCTGCTCCAGTGTCTAATAAGGAAGGGGTGTTCTTCTCTGTTGGATGTAGTGAGGGCACTAAGGTATTATCTCACTACTACATAATCTTTCCATAGTTTGGACTTCTTATGTCATACCTGAGGGTCCATGGAAAGGTCTTCCACCAGCTAAGTCTGCCATCAGTCGATGGATTAGACAGACAGTGGTAAGAGTCTATTCTGCCAAGGGGAAGCAACCCCTTGTTTTGGGTCACAGCTCTTTCCACTAGGGCCCTTGGTGCTTCCTGGGCTTTTCAGCATCAGGCCTCGGTGGAACAGGTTTGTAAAGCTGCCACCTGGTTTTCGGTTCATACATTTACCAAATTTTACAGGGTAGATGTAAGGGCCTCAGCTGACGTTGTGGTTGGTTGAAAGGTTCTTCAGGCGGTAGTGAAATAAACTGCCTGCTGTTCCGCGCTGGGGATCCCGCCCTTAGATCACTGCTTTTGGAGATCCCAATCGTAATAAATAAGGACGGCCTGGAATGGATTGGAAGAAAAAACACAATTCTGTGATACTCACCTGTAGAATTGGTTTTTCTGTTAATCCATTCCAGGCCGTCCGACCCGCCTCTTTTGGGGGAATATAGGAAGTTACGATCTATCCTTGATACCCTTTTTATGGTGTTCTTCTTTTTTATAATAATATTTTGCATTGAAAAGAATGCTAGGTTGATATATCCATGTCTTGGATGCCTAGTCTTGTGGAGAAATCTAGGAAGTCAGCCGGAAGGATATAGGCCGGGAGGCAGAGCTACGCTTTTGTCTTGCAGTCACGCCCCTTCGGGCAGGGATTACCCCAATCGTAATGAATAAGGAAGGACTGGAATGGATTAACAGAAAAACCAATTCTACAGGTGAGTATCATAGAATTTTCCCTCTCTCTGCTTCTTTCTTTCTTGCATTATTTATCATTCTCTTGTTTTCTCTCTTTCTGTTTCCTTTTCTCTCTCTCTTTCTAACTCTCTTGCTTTCGCTGTCTATCTCTCTTTCCCTCTCTAATTCTCTTTTTTTCTCTCTCTCTCTTGCTCTGTCTCCTTTTCTCTCTCGATTTCTTTCTCTTTCTCTATCATTCATTATTTCTCTCTCTCTCTCTTTGTTTCCCTTTCTCTCTTTCTATTGCTTTATCTGTCTGTCTTTCTTTTTTCTTTCTTTCTTTCTCCCATCCTCATCCCCTCCCCCTTCCTTCGTATCCCCACCCCTCCATTCTAATCCCTATCCCCCCATCCCCAGTCCCCCATTCTAATCCCCATCCTCCTCCCCACATCCCCCCATTCTAATCCCTATCCCCCCCATCCTCATCCCCTCCCCCCATACTCATCCCCACCCCCCCATTCTAATCCCTATCCCCCCATCCCCTTCCCCCCATACTCATCCCCACCCCCCCATTCTAATCGCCATCCCCCCATCCTCATCCCCAACCCCCCTATTCTAATCCCCATCCTCCTCCCCACCATCCCCCCATTATAATCCCTATCCCCCTATCCTCATCCCCCCTTCCTCCATACTCTTCCCCACCCCCCATTATAATCCTCCTCCCCAATCCCCCCATACTCTTCTCCACCATCCCTATCCCCCCATCCTCATCCCCCCCATCCTTATCCCCACCCCCTCAGACCCCCATCCCCTTTCCTGATCCTAATGCCCATTCTAATCCCCCATTCCCATCCCCCCATTCTAATTCCCATCTCCCCATCCTCATCCCCACCATCCCCCAAACCTGGGGGTGGAGCAATCCCGGGGGCCAGTTCAGTGTAGAGACGGATGCTGGGAACTCACGGGTGAAGCCCCGCAGTTAGCCACAGGAGGGCGCCATGCTGGGGGTATGGGAGGCCTGTCACGCACCACACATGCTTCTCTTTGTGCCCCTCAGATCAGGGAGCTGGTCCCCGAGTCTCAGGCTTATATGGACCTTCTGGCGTTCGAGCGGAAACTCGACCAAACCATCATGAGGAAACGCATCGACATCCAGGAAGCCCTGAAGAGGCCCATGAAGGTAGGTCACATGATGCGGGTGGGGCTATCGGTGGGGGCGGGGCTTCCTTACAGAACTCTGACATGTTCTATTATTGTGTCTGTTACAGCAAAAGCGAAAGCTCCGCCTCTACATTTCTAATACGTTTAACCCTGCGAAGCCTGACGCTGATGACTCGGATGGAAGCATTGCATCCTGGGAGCTGCGGGTGGAGGGCAAGCTCCTGGATGATGTAAGTCCTGGCCAGAGGGTGATAGGGCTCAGCCGGGTGTGAAGGCCTCTCGGCACCCTCCCCGGTCACCAAATTGTCATAAGCGGGGGCGGGGTGAAGGAGAAGCATGAAAGGTGCTGAAATATGGGGGCGTGGCACCAAGCCGTGGAGTTGGGACACTTCCCTTGTTTGATCATTGTCTCATTAAAGTGGATGGAAACCCGTTTCTGGGTCCACCGTACATTTTTCAGTCCCCCAAGGCCACCACCCCCATGTTCACCCCCCATCCACTTATCCGCCATAGGACAGGCTCTTCATTGGAGGATATCAGTGGCACCATCCTCACTCTCAATGAAGATTCAGTAGGAATGTCCTTCATCCGGTGACCCCACCGAGCAGCTGGAAGACTTAGTACAAATACTGTCACCTGTGACATGGGCTGAATTCTGGATGGAAGGACAGAGACACACAGGTGTGGTGGCCGAGGAGGAGGTTCATTGGCATGGCCACGGTGAATCACCACTCAACTGAATCCACTTCACTGTCATATCCACAGTTCACAGTATAAGGGTCAGATGTTGCAGTGCTCTAGGTAAAGGACACAGGCACACTTACTTTATAAGAATTTTTCTGTATAAGGGTCAGATGTTGCATAGCTCTAGGCGGAAGACACAGGCACACTTGCTGTATAAGAACCTTTCAGTATAAGGGTCAGATGTTGAATCTCTCTAGACGGATGACACAGGTACACTTGCTGTATAAGAACCTTTCAGTATAAGGGTCAGATGTTGCATAGCTCTAGGCGGAAGACACAGGCACACTTGCTGTATAAGAACCTTTCAGTATAAGGGTCAGATGTTGCATCTCTCTAGGTGGAGGACACAGACACACTTGCTTTATAAGAAACTTTCAGTATATGGGCTAGACAGTCTGTATGTCTCTCAGGCAGAGGACACAGGCACACTTACTTTATAAGAATTTTTCTGTATAAGGGTCAGATGTTACATAGCTCTAGGTGGAAGACACAGGCACACTTGCTGTATAAGAACCTTTCAGTATATGGGCTAGACAGTCTGTATGTCTCTCAGGCAGAGGACACAGGCACACTTGCTGTATAAGAACCTTTCAGTATAAGTCTCAGATGTTGCATCTCTCTAGGTGGAGGACACAGACACACTTGCTTTATAAGAACCTTTCAGTATATGGGCTAGACAGTCTGTATATCTCTCAGGCAGAGGACACAGGTACACTTACATTATAAGAATTTTTCTGTATAAAGGTCAGATGTTGCATTGCTCTAGGCGGAGGACACAGGCACACTCGCTTATTAAGCATAATGTTTCAGGAGCACAGGGGGACCCAGTTGCCTTATGGATTCTGGACGCTTTAATACCCATCCACCCAACATGGGGAATCGGCCTGTCCCATGGGACTATGCCAGGAATACAGTCTATGCATTTGAGTCTGGCCCCAGTCGATTAGGGCCACTGGAGTACAGGGCAAGGGCCAGAGATCTACAGCTCTCTGGCTGTGGTTGGCTTATCCCCGGCATTGCTGTGTACATTTTCCAATGAGGAAACTAAATCTAAACTGTTATTGATGGAGGTGCGGGACAGAGAGGCGGGTGGGTGCAGAGGACGCCCCACCTGCTATATACAGAGGCCATAGACTTGGTATCCCCCCTCCCACTGGTCATAGAGCTTTGTTGCTGCGGGTTCGGGATGCCCCACCTGCTATATACAGAGGTCGTAGACTCGGTATCCCCGCCCTCCGCACTGGTCGTAGAGCTTTGTTGCTGAGGGTTCGGGATGCCCCACCTGCTATATACAGAAGCCATAGACTCGAGGTCCCCCCCCCCCCGCATTGGTCATAGAGCTTTGTTGCTGCGGGTTTGGGATGCCCCACCTGCTATATACAGAAGCCATAGACTCGGTATCCCCGCCCTCTGCACTGGTCATAGAGCTTTGTTGCTGCGGGTTCGGGATGCCCCACCTCTATATACAGAGGCCATAGACTCAGGATGTTGTTTGTTGCTGAGGGTTCGGGATGCCCCACCTGTTATATACAGAGGCCATAGACTCGGGATCCACCCTTCACTGGTCATAGAGCTTTGTTGCTGCGGGTTCGGGATGCCCCACCTGCTATATACAGAGGCAATAGACTCGGGATCCACCCCCCTACTGGTCATAGAGCTTTATTGCTGCGGGTTCGGGATGCCCCACCTGCTATATACAGAGGCCATAGACTCGGGATGTTGTTTGTTGCTGAGGGTTCGGGATGCCCCACCTGCTATATACAGAAGCCATAGACACGGGATCCACCCCCCCCCCCAACTGGTCATAGAGCTTTTTTGCTGCGGGTCCAGGATGCCCCACCTGCTATATACAGAGGCCATAGACACGGGATCCACCCTTCACTGGTCATAGAGCTTTGTTGCTGCGGGTGCGGGATGCCCCACCTGCTATATACAGAAGCCATTGACACGGGATCCACCCTTCACTGGTCATAGAGCTTTGTTGATGCGGGTGCGGGATGCCCCACCTGCTATATACCCCCCCCCCCCCGCACTGGTCATACATCTTTATTGCTGCGGGTTCGGGATGCCCCACCTGCTATATACAGAGGCCATAGACTCTGGATCCACCCCCCCCCCCCCCCGCACTGGTCACAGAGCTTTGTTGCTGCGGGTTCGGGATGCCTTCACTGGTCATAGATCCACCCCCCCCCCCCGCATTGGTCATAGAGCTTTTTTGCTTCGGGTTCGGGATGCCCCACCTGCTATATACAGAAGCCATAGACTCGGAATCCACCCCCCCACCCCACTGGTCATAGAGCTTTGTTGCTGCGGGTTCGGGATGCCCCACCTGCTATATACAGAGGCCATAGACTCGGGATCCACCCTTCACTGGTCATAGAGCTTTGTTGCTGCGGGTTCGGGATGCCCTGGCTTCTTCTCACCCCTCGTTTCACTTCTCTCCTCTCTCAGCCCAGCAAGATGAAGCGTAAGTTCTCCTCTTTCTTTAAGAGTTTGGTGATTGAGCTGGACAAGGATCTGTACGGGCCCGACAATCACCTGGTGGAGGTAAGTGATGGGGCGGAGCCATGTGACAGTAGGAGGGGTTAGTAACTCCGCCCTTTGCCTGACGCTTCATACTCTTCTCAGTGGCACCGGACGCCCAGCACCCAGGAGACCGATGGCTTCCAGGTGAAGCGGCCGGGGGACGTGAGCGTGCGCTGCACACTGCTACTCATGCTGGACTACCAGGTGACCGCCATACTGCAACTAACTGTCACTCCCCCTACATGATGCCCCTCCCCCTACACGATGCCCCTCCCCTTACTGTGCGCTACACACTGCTACTAATGCTGGACTACCAGGTGACCGCCATACTGCAACTAACTGTCACTCCCCCTACATGATGCCCCTCCCCCTACACGATGCCACTCCCCTTACTGTGCGCTACACATTGCTACTCATGCTAGACTACCAGGTGACCGCCATACTGCAACTAACTGTCACTCCCCCTACACAATGCCCCTCCCCCTACACGATGCCACTCCCCCAACAAGCCTCCGGAATGTTTTGGTGGTAAGGTGAGGGGACGGGATAGCGGGCATTGTTGAAATAGATCATGTGACTTTTCGGGTCTCTCTGCAGCCGCCGCAGTTTAAGCTGGACCCCCGCCTGGCCCGTCTGCTGGGCATCCACACCCAGACCCGGGCCGTCATCATCCAGGCCCTGTGGCAATACATCAAGACCAACAAGCTGCAGGACTGCCATGACAAGGAGTACATCACCGGGGACAAGTACTTCCAGCAGGTGAGGCCCCGCCCCCTGCACACTGACCCCTCCCCCAACACACCTCCATCAGCACCACGTGCAGCAATGATCCATACATCACCGGGGAAAAGTACTTCCAGCAGGTGAGGCGCCGCCCCCTGCCATGATAACCCTGCCCCCTGCATGCTGACCACGCCCCCAACACACCTCCATCAGCACCATGTGCAGCAATGATCCATACATCACCGGGGACAAGTACTTCCAGCAGGAGAGGCCCCGCCCCCTGCCATGATAACCCCGCCCCTGCATGCTGACCACGCCCCCAACACACCTCCATCAGCACCACGTGCAGCAATGATCCATACATCACCCGGGACAAGTACTTCCAGCAGGAGAGGCCCCGCTCCCTGCCATGATAACCCCGCCCCCTGCATGCTGACCACGCCCCCAACACACCTCCATCAGCACCACGTGCAGCAATGATCCATACATCACCGGGGACAAGTACTTCCAGCAGGTGAGGCGCCGCCCCCTGCCATGATAACCCCGCCCCCTGCATGCTGACCACGCCCCCAACACACCTCCATCAGCACCACGTGCAGCAATGATCCATACATCACCGGGGAAAAGTACTTCCAGCAGGTGAGGCGCCGCCCCCTGCCATGATAACCCCGCCCCCTGCACGCTGACCACGCCCCCAACACACCTCCATCAGCACCACGTGCAGCAATGATCCATACATCACCGGGGACAAGTACTTGCAGCAGATGAGGCCCCGCCCCCTGCCATGATAACCCTGCCCCCTGCATGCTGACCACGCCCCCAACACACCTCCATCAGCACCATGTGCAGCAATGATCCATACATCACCGGGGACAAGTACTTCCAGCAGGAGAGGCCCCGCCCCCTGCCATGATAACCCCGCCCCTGCATGCTGACCACGCCCCCAACACACCTCCATCAGCACCACGTGCAGCAATGATCCATACATCACCGGGGACAAGTACTTCCAGCAGGTGAGGCGCCGCCCCCTGCCATGATAACCCCGCCCCCTGCACGCTGACCACGCCCCCAACACACCTCCATCAGCACCACGTGCAGCAATGATCCATACATCACCGGGGACAAGTACTTCCAGCAGGTGAGGCGCTGCCCCCTGCCATGATAACCCTGCCCCCTGCATGCTGACCACGCCCCCAACACACCTCCATCAGCACCATGTGCAGCAATGATCCATACATCACCGGGGACAAGTACTTCCAGCAGGAGAGGCCCCGCCCCCTGTCATGATAACCCTGCCCCCTGCATGCTGACCACGCCCCCAACACACCTCCATCAGCACCATGTGCAGCAATGATCCATACATCACCGGGGACAAGTACTTCCAGCAGGAGAGGCCCCGCCCCCTGCCATGATAACCCCGCCCCTGCATGCTGACCACGCCCCCAACACACCTCCATCAGCACCACGTGCAGCAATGATCCATACATCACCGGGGACAAGTACTTCCAGCAGGTGAGGCGCCGCCCCCTGCCATGATAACCCCGCCCCCAACACACCTCCATCAGCACCATGTGCAGCAATGATCCATACATCACCGGGGACAAGTACTTCCAGCAGGTGAGGCCCCGCCCCGTCATGGTAACCCTGCCCCTGCACGCTAACCCCGCCCCCTGCATGTATTTGCAGCAGGATGGGCCCTATGGACCCGGCCGGGAATATGATTTTCTTTCCAATCCATTCCAGCCCGTACAGAAGACATCATGATTGGGTAGCTTGCCTGCAAGATCAGAGATGTAGCTCCTCCCGGCCCCCTATAAAGGCAGCTGCCTCTCAATCTAGCTCCAGTTCTTTCTCTTGCAGTTGGCTGCACAGGATCGCTTACACTCTCTCAGAATTTTGGCAGCATTGCGGGGCCCCCTAGCCTGTCGGCCGGGTGCAGGACCCTATTTCCTCGGATCTCCTCTGACCCATCCTTGCCTCCCAGCCTTGGCTGATACCAGGGATCCGTGTACGGTAGGGTGAAACGCCGGGGTCTGGGGTGTATTCTAAGTACACAGCACGTCCTGTTCCAGAAGATTACACTTGGGTTATACATCCACAAGATGGCGCTGGACTGCAGAAAACAGCTTGTGGCTCCTCCCGCCCCATATAAGTCAGGGACCTCCCACAAATTCCCCAGTTCTTTTCTGCAGTCTGCGCTGAGAAGATAGAAGATGGCTCTCTATGTGGCGCAGGTGAGCGGGGCTTATTGCCTGCGGCCCTGCAGGACTATTCCCACCCGTTCCGTACCATATACTGCCTCCCAGCCTCGGCTGACAAGGTTCAGGTGAAGGTAGGCTAGTAAGCACCAGTAAAAAAGGTGCTGAGGAGCTATGCTCCTACCGCAGTCCCTGCTCCGACAGGGTAGGCGGTTTAGGCTGATGGTGAGCCTTTTGGGATGCCCCCACTGCTTCTCGGGTTGGCCAGGCTCCACCTGCGCCTTAATCCTTCCCATAGGTTCCCCTCCTCCCTCATTCTCCCTTTGTCCCCTGGGCGCCCATGGCTCCCCGGGAATCCTGTCCCCCCTCTCGTTCTCCCTCTGGGTGATCTCGGGGGGGGGGGTCCAGTTGTCTAAAGCTGTGTCTTATCCCTTGTGTGTTTTTACTTTATACGCTGCCGCCGCACGCTTGTACTGCGCTCCGCGGACGGCAACGTCATTCACTTCAGAGCTGCCGGGCCGCTATTGGTCGGCAGAGTCATGTGTGCGCGTTTCGTTCTCTTTGGGGGGGCACTTCCATGGAGCCCGCCCCTAGAGGTCTGCGGACGCCATTTTCTTGCAATTGCTGCATGTGCTGCTTAGCTCCCAAAGCGGTTCGTGAGTAACCCCGGTGGGGTAAAAAACATTTTTTCTGGATTCCTTGCTGTATTCTCATGGGAATGTTGTTATGTCTTTCAGGCGGGTTAAAACTTCAGCACTGTGGTTTCTCCTGGCCATCTGCCCTCATTATCTCCCACTTCCCTAGCGGTTTATTGGGGCATCCCGGGTAGCTCCTTAGCGTTAACCCTTACTGGCCTACTGTGCCATTCAAATCACCATATGGAGGCTTCCGGGGATAATGGGCCTGGGGTTCCTTCGGGACAAGCCCGGCTATGTGTTGTGGGTGGGGTTTCCCCAATCGGTGATGATGTCAGGGTATGTGTACCCTGCGCCCAGCAGGTACTTGCGCTGCAATCTGGGTTACCTGTTGCTGGGCCTGCGCCCTCTCTGGCTTCGCCTACCCCCCCACGCCTGCATCTGACTCCCAGTGAGGTGCATACTAGTGGGGAGTCTCAGCTTGATTTGGCTGCACCTGTGGCCAGCATTGAAAGACATATTGCTGGGTCTGCCCCGCGTAAGGCTTCTGCCAAGAAGCGGCATTTATCACCCGCGGTTTCTCTCTTTCCCATGGAGGATGAGGAAAATTTTGACATTTCTGGTTATGCTCCCCTGGAGGAGGGGGAATTATTCTCTGATTCAAAATCATCTGAGGAACAGCCCAAGGCTTATGGTGGTACCGGGTCTCCCTTTGGGGAAGACCCATGGTCCTCAGATGACACTGACAGGCTTTTGGCTCATATTTTTGAAGTGCTCTGTATCTCCCCTCCTGCAGTGGCTCCGCAGCAGCAGGGTGAGCTTTTTCATACGGTTGAACCACGCTTGGAGTTCCCTGAGCAGACTCACTTTAATAATCTGGTGCCCAAAGAATGGGAACTGCCTAGCAAGCTCCCTGGGGTGCCCAAGAGTTGGGATAAGAGGTATCCCTTTCCGGCTGAGGTGATTAAGCATTGGTCATGTCCTCCGGAGGTGGACGCGCCCGTTCTGGGGCTGTCCAATACATCTGTCATGCATTCCCCTGACACTACTACCCTGAGGGATGGTGAGGACCGGCGCATGGACCAGCTGGCTTGCCATGCCTTTGCCTGTGTGGGGACCGCGCTACGCCTGGTTTGTGCCTTGGCCATTACAGCTATTGCTATTAAAGGGCTGCTTAAGAGCCTCTTGGGGCCTCTGATGACGTGGGAGGAGATGAGTATAGATCTCTCCTGCTCTGCTATGAATTTGTTGCATATGTTCTGTCTGCCATGGATGGTGCCATTAGAATTTGTGGTAGGACTTCTGCCCTTTTGGTGGCTATACGCCGCTCTGTTTGGCTGCATCAGTGGGTAGCGGATAATGCTGCTAAGAAGGTTCTCACTGGCTTTCCCTTTAAGGGGCTGCGCCTCTTTGGTGAACGCTTGGACTTGTTTGCCAGGGGCGGCAGGTTACCTCAACGTAGGAGGCCGTCCCGGTCCTTTCGGGGGACAAGTTCCTTTCTCCCATCCTTCTTTGGTTCCAGAATTGGTCAAGGAGTCTACCTTGCTGGGGCTCGCAGAGACTTTTGGGGCAGGGGCAGAGGACGTGGCCGTCACGGTCCCTCCTGGGGTCCCAAGCCAAAGCCCTCCCCCAAGCCCCCTCAGGCATGAAGAGGCGCCCTCACCCATCCGGGTGGGGTGACGGCTTCGGCTCTTTGCTCACGTCTGGAGGCTTCATGTCTCAGACCGGTGGATTCAGGAGGTAGTGTCCTCCGGTTACAAGATAGAGTTTGCAGCCTGGCCGCCCCCAAGTTTCATAAAATCCCGGATGGCTCAAAACCCCTTGTCAGCTCAGGGTCTGTGCCTTGCTGTCCAAAATCTTCTGGAGTTGGGGGTCATCTGCCAGGTGCCTTTGAGGGAAAGGGGCTACTAGTCCAATCTTTTCACTGTTCCCAAAAAAGACGGGTCCATCACACCCAGCCTCAACAAATTTGTCAGATTCAAATGCTTTCGCATGGAGACTGCGCTCAGCTGTCACTTCACTACGCCTAGGCGACTTCATGACCTCTGTAGACATCAAGGATGCTTACCTTCATGTACCAATCTTTCCAGGTCATCAGAGATTCCTCAGGTTCGCTCTTGAAGATCAGCACTACCAATTTGTGGTCTCACCTCGGCTCCCAGGGTTTTCACCAAGGTGCTGGCGGGCGTATTGGCTCTGCTGAGGTCTCAGGACATTCGCATCCTTCCTTACTTGGACGACATGCTCATCACATCTCAGTCCTTCCAACAGAGATGGATACCCAGATGGTGGTGTTCACACTGGAGTCCTTCGGCTGGGTGATCAACCACCCCAAGTCTTCCCTATCACCCTCAATGGTGAGGTCCTTTCTGGGCATGACTCTGGATACATCTCAGGTCAAGATTTTTCTCCCTCAGCAGAAGGTGGTGAGTCTTCAAGCTCAAGCCAGGCTTCTTATGGCTTGCCCTCATCCCTCCATCCGGCAGGGGATGCAGCTGGTGGAACCTGATGGTGTCTTGCTTCAAGGCGGTTCCATACGCTCAGTTTCACATGAGACCTCTTCAACTTCACCTCTTGTCAGTATGGGATCAGGACCCTCGGTCCCTGGCTCAGGTGTTGGTTTTGTCCCCTCTGGCCAGACGGTCTCTCTCGTGGTGGCTGGACTCGAGGAACCTGTTGGTGGGAGACAGTCACCACAGATGCCAGTCTGACAGGTTGGGGGGGGCTTCTGGAAATCCCTGAAATTCCAGGGTCAGGACAAGGTGGTGTTTCGTTTTAAGCCAGATTTTCTCCCTAAGGTTGTGTCTGCTTTTCATCTCAATCAGGACATTGTTTTGCCTTCTCTGTGCCCTAATCCTAGTTGCACTCTCTGGATGTGGTCAGAAATCTGAAGTTCTATTTGGTGGCTACTGAATCCTTCAGGAAGACTGATGCTCTTTTTTTGCTCCCGTCTGGACCTAAGAAGGATCTGGCTCCAGCTAAGTCTACTATCAGCAAGTGGATCCGTCAGGCTGTGATTCAGGCCTATTCTGCTAAGGGGAAGGAGCCTCCTTTCCACCTTACTGCTCATTCTACTCGTGCTATTGGTGCCTCTTGGGCTTTTCAGCACCAGGCTTCTGTTGGAACAAATTTGCAAGGCCGCTACTTGGTCTTCTGTTCACACTTTTTCAAAGTTTTACAAGGTTGATGTTAGGGCCTCAGCTGATGCTGCTTTTGGTCGCAAAGTTCTGCAGGCGGCAGTGGTTTAAACTGCCCGCTGTTACTTTTTGGGGATCCCACCCTACCTTACGGACACTGCTATTGGATGTCCCAAGTGTAAGGAATCTTCTGGAACAGGACCTGCTGTATACTTCGAATAATACAATTCTGTGATTACTCACCTGTAGAATTGGTATTATACATATACAGCACGGCCTGTTCCATCCCACCCTTGTTATCATTATTCTTAGTTACCTCTTCGTGGTGATTGTTCATATGTTCATTTTTGAATTCTGGTTATTAGTGTTCTCCCGGCTTCTTGTTAACTGCTTGTCAATACTGGGGAATTTGTGGGAGGTCCCTTCTATAGACCACTTATATATATTTTATATATGCCCTCCCTTCTCCCACATGCTTTATTATGTTGGTGTATGTTCGTGCTTGGTGTTACTGTATGGGGAGCGGTGGAGAGCTCCATCGCTATAGCATGCTACAACGAGGAGCCCTCACGGGTCGGGGGGGGGGTTCGCGATGGCAGGCGGCGCCTCTACTAGGCCTCCCTGCTGACGCTCCAGTGACGCTCCCCCGGGCCGGATCCTTCTAGAAGCGCGCGCTGCTGTGGCGCAGCTGGCCAGGCCTCAGTGGCGTATCCCCTTGCTTGGCCGCTCCTCTTCTCCGTAGCGCTGCTCAGTGTGGTCGTGAGTCCCTCTTATTACTGTCATTCTTTTAAGAGGGAAAAGGGGATAGATGCTTATATTTTATGAAATAGTATGGTCACTGTTTATTTACATGTATATTCCAAGTATGTCACACACCCCGCTTCCATAATCATGACATGTGGGTTATGGCCAGTAGAGGGCGAACTTTGCAGAGATGACAGGAAAAAAAGGAGCCCCTCCCAGTCCATAAATACCTGGGACCTCCCACACATTCCCCAGTCTCCTCCTTGCAGGTAAGCCGGGTTTACACCCAGCCATTTTATTTCCCTATTTCTGCCCGGAGCCCCTATGCCTCCCAGCCCTGGCTGTTGGTCCGGGTGAAGGTAGGATACACCTTAGTGGTGTGATAACTTGGAGCCATGCTCCTCCGTGAGACCCCCTCCAAGGGGTAGGCGGATACCAGGTTCAGGATCCTGGTTTGGGATGCCCTGTCCGTCATTTTCCCTGCGCTGCATTAGGTGGCTTGGGACTTCCCCCGCCCGTTGCTCCCTGTCCCTGGATCGTGGGGAGTGGGGGCATGTCCCTCCAATTTTTTATGGTGGTATGAGTGTATGTGTGTGTGTGGCTGTTTGCTTCACTTGTTGCTGGGCCGCGTCTGTTAGACGGCAGCCCGGATCACGGGCCGGCTCCGCAACCTTGTGGGAGCGCGGCCAGGTTTTTTGCTTCTCATGTTAGTCAGGAGAGGTGGCGGGGCCGGGCGCTCGGCGCGCTGATGCGGCCCGCCCCCCCCTCTTTTGCCGCCGACGGAGGTTCCCAGCAATGGCTGGGAACCGCGGTTACTCTTCCCGGCAGGAGAGGCGGGGCCACGCGCGGCGTGCTGGCCCGCCCTCCTTCTCTTCCCCTGGCCTGGCTGATGCTGCTGCTGCTGCTGGGGGTCCTGTCGCCATCTTGCATCCTAACTGTGAGTGCCCTGCGGGGCTCGTTCTATTATCTGCCTTTTTGTTATGCATAATCGTATTTCTATTGTGGTGCCTTGTATGCTGCGTTATCCTTGACATGTACTTTAAGGTTATACAGATATATTGTATGACTGTGATTATATCTGGATGTATGATTGCTGTAATGACTTCCTGCTTATGGTACCCTTTTATATTATGTCTTCCAGGGGGATTACCTTCCTTGATAGTTAAAAGGGGGTTCTCCCGGTCCTTAGGTCCCTCACTCAAATAGGGGCTTTACAAATCCTCCCACTAACGGACGTTAAGAGGCATCCTGGGTAGCTTACTGGCGTAATTCCCACTGGTCATTGCGACTACCATAAAAAATCCCTTCGGGGCAACCCCGGCAGTGTGTGGTTTGTGGGGCATCCCTTGTGGGGGATAATGTGTTTATTTGTATTCCATGTGCACAGCAGGCCATTACGCGGCAGTCGGGGTCCCAGGAGTCTGGGTCCGTGCCGCCGGCCTCATCACCTACCCCACCCCGCCTTATCCGTACCCCAAGTGACACTGTCATTAGCAAGCTGATGTTTGTGCTAGGCTGGCCAACATCGAAAAGTTGATTTCTAGCTCTGCGGCCAGAAAGGCCCCAGCTAAGAGAAGGCATCTGTCGCCAGCCGCGCCTGGATTTTGATGACTATGATTCCCTTGACTGGTCTGATTATTCACCACTCGAGGAGGGGGAATTGTTTGAGGAATCTGATGCTGAGGATCAGCAGTTTTTTGGATACTGATACTGGGCAGGCGCTGGGGGATGCCGTGGATGGCCCATCTATTTGAGGTACTGGATATTTCTCCGCCAGTGGAGCCCCCCCCCCCCCCCCCCCCCCGCAGAAGGGGGAATTTTTTGGGACTTCTAAGCCCCGCTTGGAGTTCCCAAATTAGAATCATTTTGATTGCATGATTCTTTAGGAATGGGAGGGGCCTAGCCGGCTCCCCGGTGTTCCTCAGGGATGGGATAGGTAGTATCCCTTCCAGGTGGACGTGGTGAAGCGCTGGTCGTCCCCTCCTAAGGGCGATGCGCCCGTTCTGGGATTGTCCAACACCTCCGTTGGTCCACTCTTATAGATGGTGAGGACAAACGCTTTGATCAGAAGGCATGCCATGCCTTTGCCAGTGTGGGTCCAGGCCTGCGGCCTGTTTGTGCCTCGGCGCTCGCGACTGTGGCTACCAGGTCTGTGGTTAGGGGCCTGTTGAGTGGTTCCCAGCTTAACCCGGCCAGTGATGATTTCACAGCCCTTAAGATTTGTGACCTTTGTTTTATCTGCTAAGGATGACGCGATTATTATGTGTATTAGAACCTTGGCATTGCTGGTGGCTATTCGCCGATGGGTCTGGATACGCCAGTGGGCGGCTGACATTGTGGCTAAGAAATCACTCACAGCATTACCCTTCCTGGGTATGAGGCTGTTCGGAGATAAATTGGATTCAGTGGCGAAAGGTGGAAAGTTACCTCAGCGCAAGTAGCAGCGTCGCCCCTTTCGGGGGGGGCAGGCTCCTTCAATCCTTCCTTTCGCGGTGCCAGAGCAGGCAGAGGCTTTGCCTACTCTAATTTCAGAGGTGATTCCTGGAACAGAGGCAGAGGACGCGCTCGTCTAGGCCTTAACTGGGGTTCCAAGCCTGCTGCCAAGTCAGCAATGAGGGGACGTCCTCACCCTTGCGGGTGGGGGGACGGCTGCGGCACTTCTCCCTGGTCTGGGCCCAGGAGGTCACAGACAAATGAATCTTGGAAGTGGTCTCTTCCGGGTCCAAACTGGAGTTCGAGTACCGGCCTCCTCCCAGATTCCTAAGGTCTCGGGTCCCCTCGGATCCCCGGGCTGCGCAGGGGCTCCTGTTGGCTGTAAAGAATCTTCTGGTCATGAATCTCATATGCCCGGTGTCTTTCTCAGAGAGAGGCCGGGGCTATTATTCCAACCTCTTCTCGGTTCCCAAACAGGATGGATCCATAAGACCCATTCTGGATTTGAAGCTTCTCAACAGGTTCATCAGAACCAAGAAGTTCCGCATGGAGACTCTGCGCTCAGTCATCAATTCCCTTCATCAGGGGGACATCCATAGACATCATGGATGCTTACCTTCATGTACCAATCTACCCAGCACACCAGAGATTTCTCAGATTTGTGGTGGGAGATCAGCATTTTCAGTTTGTGGTCCTCCCTTTCGGGTTGATCTGGCACCAAGGGTGTTCACCAAAGTGCTGGCGGGCATAATGGCCCTTCTCAGAGCCCAGGGCATTCACATTGTGCCGTATTTGGACGACCTCCTCATTACGGCATTCTCTCTCAGTGAGGCGGAGCTGAACACCAGGTATGGTGGTAGCGACGCTGGAGAGGTTCGGCTGGGTGATCAACCATCCCAAGTCTTCTCTCTCCACCTCAAGGAAGATCTTGTTTCTGGGCATGAATCTGGATACCATTCGAACCAGGGTTTTCCTTCCTCAGTCCAAGGTGCAGATGGTTCAGGATCTGATACGTCTTCTCTTGTCCAATCCTCGTCCTTCTATCCGGCTAGGGATGACACTGGTGGGATTGATGGTGGCTTCCTTCGAGGCAGTTCCCTTTGCTCAGTTCCACATGAGGTTGCTCCAGCTCCATCTTTTGTTGGCCTGGGACAGATGTCCGCAGTCATTGGATCAGTCATTCATGATGTCTCCCCGGGTTCGGCAGTCCCTTCAGTGGTGGCTGGAACCAAGCAATTTGATGAGGGGCAGATCCTTTCTGACCTCTTGTTGGGAGACGGTTACCATGGATGCCAGCCTGTCGGGCTGGGGAGGTTTTTGGAAGACGCATCAGTTCAAGGGGCTGTGGGGTCCTCTGGAGGCTCACACCCCCATCAATGTCTTGGAGCTGAGAGCTATTCGGTTGGTTCTGTCATGCTTGACGCATCACCTACGCGGCTTACCGGTTCAGGTTCAATCAGACAATCGAACTGCGGTAGCTTACATCAATCACCAAGGAGGGACTCGCAGCAGGAGTGCCCTCAGGGAAGTTTCTCTGATGCTTGCATGGGCAGAGAGCGATGTTCCATGCATCTCGGCAGTGTACATTCCGTGAGTGGAAAACACGAAGGCGGACTCCCTGAGCAGGAGATCCTCTCGCCGAGGGGAATGGTCTTTCATCCACATGATATTCCGGTCCCTCTGTCACACGTGGGGGTTTCCGGAGGTGGATCTCTGCCTCACGTCACAATCGCAAGCTCCCAATGTTTGTGTCTCTGTCTCAGGATCCTCTGGCCCTGGCAGCGGACGCCATGTCTCTTGGCTGGAGGGATCTGGGGTTCCTGTACCTGTTTTCCCCTCTTCTCCATGGTGGGCAAGGTGTTGCGCAAGCTGGCTCAAGAGGGTGCGCCAGCAATTCTGGTGGCCAAGACATAGAAACATAGAAACCCTCCATTAAATGTCACTGGTCTAACCAAGGAAGAAGTCCGGCACCGTCTCAAGCAGATGAAAATCGATAAATCACCGGGACCAGATGACATACATCCTCGTGTTTTAAGGGAGTTATGTACAGTAATAGACAAGCCGTTATTTCTAATATTTGTGGATTCCATAACTACAGGGTTTGTTCCGAGGGATTGGCGCTTGGCAAATGTGGTGCCAATATTCAAAAAGGGATCTAGGGGGGAACCTGGGAACTACAGACCGGTAAGCTTAACATCTGTGGTGGGCAAGCTGTTTGAAGGTTTCTTAAGGGATACTATCCTGGAGCACCTTGGGGAAAATGACCTTATTACTCCATATCAGTATGGATTTATGAGGAATCGCTCCTGCCAGACAAACCTGATCAGCTTTTATGAGGAGGTAAGTTCAAGATTGGATCAGGGGGAGTCATTGGATATCATATATCTTGACTTTTCTAAAGCATTTGATACTGTGCCACATAAAAGGCTGGTACAAAAGATGAGAATGCTTGGACTGGGGGAAAACGTGTGCAGATGGGTGGGAAATTGGCTTAGTGATCGGAAGCAGAGGGTGGTTATCAATGGTACACACTCAGATTGGGTCACTGTTACTAGTGGAGTACCACAAGGGTCAGTTCTGGGACCAATTGGGTATGGATTAAACAGTAAAGTCTCAATCTTTGCAGATGATACTAAGCTGAGTAAAGTAATTAAAACAAAGGAGGACAACAGGCAACTACAAACAGATTTAGATAAATTGGAAGCATGGGCAGTTAAATGGCAAATGAAGTTTAACACAGATAAATGTAAGGTTCTGCACATGGGAAGGAGAAATCTGTGTCATGATTACACACTAAATAAAGAAACACTTGGTAAAACAACAATGGAAAAGGACCTAAGGGTTTTAGTTGACAATAAGCTCAACTGCAGTAATCAATGCCAGGCAGCTGCTGCCAAAGCAAATAGGATCATGGGGTGCATCAGGAGGGGCATAGGTGCTCATGACCAGAGCATCATGTGACCCCTCTATATGGGGGCATCAGGAGGGGCATAGGTGCTCATGACCAGAGCATCATGTGACCCCTCTATATGGGGGCATCAGGAGGGGCATGGGTGCTCATGACCAGAGCATCGTTTTACCCCTGTACAAGTCACTGGTCAGACCCCATATGGAATACTGTGTACAGTTCTGGGCACCTGTGCTTAAGAAGGACATATCAGAACTGGAGCGCGTTCAAAGAAGGGCAACAAAGTTAATAAAAGGAGTGCGGGGAATAGAGTACCCGGAAAGATTGTCCAAGTTAGGCTTATTTAGTCTAGAAAAAAGACGATTGAGGGGTGATCTAATAACTATGTATAAATATATTCGGGGTCAATACAAGGATCTGTCCCACAATCTATTTATACCCCGGAGTGTAACCATAACCCGGGGGCATCCACTAAGGTTAGAGGAAAGGTGCTTTCTCCACCGACATAGGAGGGGATTCTTCTCTGTAAGAGCAGTGAGACTATGGAACTCGCTGCCAGAGGAGGTAGTAATGAGGGATACATTAAAAATGTTCAAAAGTGGCCTTGATGCCTTCCTGGCATGTAATAACATTTCCAGCTATGGCTACTAGACCACTGGAAGGAGATTAAACAGGCTGAACTGGATGGACTAAAGTCTTTATTCAGCCTTACATACTATGTTACTATGTTACTATGTTACATAGAAACATAGAAGGTTGACGGCAGAAGGAGACCATACGGTCCATCTAGTCTGCCCTTATGTGTATACTGTATGTTCTCTTTATCTTAGGATAGATGGAGGCTTATCCCAGGCATGTTTAAATTCAGTGACTGTTGATGTTTCAACTACCTCTGCTGGAAGTTTGTTCCAAGCACCTACTACTCTTTCTGTAAAATAATATTTTCTAACATTGCTCCTGATCTTCCCCCCGACTAGCTTCAGGTTGTGCCCCCTTGTTCTATCTTTAAGTTTCTTCTTAAAAACACTTCCCTCCTGAACCTTATTCCCTCCTGTCACATATATAAAGGTCTCCATCATGTCCCCCCTCTTCCTTCTTTCCTCCAGACTGTACAGATTAAGTTCTTTAAGTCTCTCCTGATAAGTTTTAAGTTTAAGTCCTTCCACCATTTTCGTTTCCCGCCTTTGGACACGTTCTATTTGAATAATGTCTTTTTGCAGGGGAGGTCTCCAGAACTGCACACAGTATTCTAGCTGTGGCCTCACCAGGGCTCTATACAGCGGCATCACAACCTCCCTCTTCCTACTGGTGATGCCTCGAGCTATGCAGCCGAGCATCCTGCTTGCTTTTCCCACTGCCTGGCTACACTGTCCACTCATCTTGCAGCTATCAGTAATCAGTACCCCTAAATCTCTCTCCTCCGAGGTCCTGGATAACACAGTGCTGCCCATACGGTACTCAGAGCAGGGATTCCTTCTACCCAAGTGCATGATTTTACATTTAGAGACATTAAACTCTAGTTTCCACAGTTTTGACCATCTATCCAGTAAAGCTAAATCATTTTCCATGTTGCAGACACCTCCAGGAATATCCCCCCTATTACTAACCTTTGTATCATCAGCAAACAGACAAACTTTTCCTACCAAGCCTTCTCCTATGTCACTTACAAATATATTAAAAAGAATGGGGCCCAGGACAGAGCCCTGCGGCACACCACTTGTAACTCGCCTTTGTTCAGATTGCACACCATTTACAACAACGCTCTGATACCGATCCCTCAGCCAACTGGAAATCCACTGAACTATCCAGGGATTGAGTCCTACCTTCAATAACTTATCTATGATCCTTATGTGGTACAGTGTCAAAGGCTTTGCTAAAATCCAGATACAGCACCACCTTCATCTAACACTTTAGTGACATTGTCAAAGAAACCAATAAGATTGGTCACATGATCTGCCCTCAGTAAAGCCGGGCTGTTTTGGGTCCAATAGGTCATTAATTTTTAGATGGGAAATTATCTGTTTTTTTAAGAGCGTTTCCATTAATTTGACCACTATAGATGTTAAACTAACTGGCCTGTAATTACTGGCTTCTTCTCTACTCCCCTTTTTATGGATTGGTACAACATTGGCCATTCTCCAATCATCTGGAACCTCACCAGTTGAAAGGGAATGGTTAAGTAAATCAGTTAGAGGGGCTGCAATCACAAACCTAAGTTCCCTTAGAACTCTGGGGTGGATTCCATCTGGACCCATCGCCTTACTTACCTTTAGATGTGCCAGCTCGGATAGGACATCAGCCTCCAGAAACTCCGGAGCTGTGCCCTCCCAGCGGGATGCTGTGCTATGGCCATGCCTGCTACTATCTGAAAATACCGAACAAAAGTAGCTATTCAGATGGTCAGCCACAGCCTTATCTCCGTCAATATATTTATTTTCCCTATTTCTAATTTTTGAGACTGCATTGTTTTTCTTCTTTCTGTCACCAATATATCGGAAAAAGGTTTTATCTCCCCTCTTCATAGATTTGGCCATTTCTTCCTCCTTTTGCCCTTTAGCAGTCCTTATAATTAGTTTTGCTTCCCTCTGTTTAATTTTATACGCCTCTCTGTCAGCTACACTTCCACTTACTTTATACTTCTTATAGGCAGACTTCTTATCTTTTATGATAGTGCTGACTTCCCTAGTAAACCATAATGGTTTCTTCTTCCTTTTATTCTTGCTAGTTTGTTTCACATATTGCTTAGTTGCCTTTAAGATGGCCATTTTTAATAGTGACCACTGGGCACTCACTTCTGCTACTCTGTTCCACTCACCTAATTTTCTTTCTACATACTCCGCCATTTCCTTGAAGTTTGTCTTCCTAAAGTCTAGCACTTTGGTTCTGGTGTGTGATTGCACAATGTCTGTTTTTATTCGGAACCATAAGCATTGATGGTCACTGGAACCCAGATTTTCTTCAACCCTGACCTCGGACACCAGATCCCCATTGGTCAGAACTAAGTCCAGAATGTTATCTCCTCTAGTTGGCAATGTCACAAGTTGTTTTAGAGACACTCCATTAAGTGCCTCTAATATAGTCCTGCTCTTGCATGTCGATGCACTTGGGATATTCCAGTCCACATCAGGCATATTGAAGTCACCTGTAATTACAATGTCCCCCTTCTCTGCCATTCCACTGATTTCATCTATTAACAGGTTATCTAGATCCTCAGATTGTCCAGGGGGCCTATATATCACACCAATTCTGACCACAGCTCCCTCCTTAGTCTGCATGGTAACCCAGAGAGTTTCTAGTTCATTATGTGTATGCTGAATTATTGTTGATTGAAGGGTAGTCTTGACATAAATGGCTACTCCACCGCCCTTTCTATCCAATCTGTCTTTTCTGTACAATGTGTAACCGGGTATGGCTATCTCCCAGTCATTGTGATCCTTGAAGTATCTGTTATTGCAACAAGATCCAATTCATCTCTGGATATGATAGCCATTAATTCACAGAGCTTGTTGCCCAAGCTGCGAGCTTGGTTTGGTTCGCGGACGTCGTACGGCTGGCGGTATATCAGTACAGACTGCCCCTGTTTCCGGATCTGATCACTCAAGGTCAACCCCCCAATTTACAAGGCTGCCCCTGTTTCCGGATCTGATCACTCAAGGTCAACCACCCCAATTTACAAACGCTGGCTTTGACGGTGTGGCTGCTGAAACCTCCATCTTAAAAGATGGAGGTTTGTCTGATGCTGTGATTCAGACACTTGTTAGGGCTAGGAAGAAGTCTTCCTCTAACATCTACTACAGGACTTGGAGGTCCTATATTGATTGGTGTGAGGCTAGGGCCTTGCCTTGCAGGGTGTTTTCGATCCCTAGGACTTTGGATTTTCTTCAACACGGTCTGGACCTGGGGCTCCAGCTTAGTACCTTGAAAGGGCAGGTCTCTGCCCTTTCAGTCTTCTTTCAAAGGTCCTTTGCTCTTTATCCTTTGGTTAAAACTTTTTTCCAGGGGCTCACTCATGTGCGGCCCCCTCGAAAGCCTTTGTTGCCTGTTTGGGATTTGAATTTGGTTCTGTCGGCCCTCCAGGGGCCTCCTTTTGAGCCGGTGCAGGATGTTGCACTTCCTGGCGGCTCTTTCCATTCAAGCCCCTTACTTTGAGAGACACCAGGACAAGGTGGTTTTTCGTTTTAAGCCAGATTTCCTTCCTAAGGTGGTTTCTGCCTCCCATCTCAATCAGGATGTGGTTCTCCCTTCCCTGTGTCATAAGCCTAGCAATGACAAGGAGAGGGTCCTGCACTGGATGTGGTTCGTTGTGTGAAGTACTTTTTGGTTGCTACTTCTTCCTTTCGTAAGACGGATGCCTTGTTCGTGGTGCCCTCCGTGCCCCGGAAAGGTTTGGCGCCTGCCAAGTCTACCATTAGTAAATGGATACGTCAGGCCATTGTTGGGGCCTATTCTGCCAAGGGGAGGACTCCCCCTTTTAAGTTCACTGCACATTCTACTCGTGCTGTTGGGGCATCCTGGGCTTTTCAGCACCAGGCTTCAGTTGAACAGGTTTGTGAGGCTGCTACTTGGGCTTCCATTCATACTTTTCCAAGTTTTACAGGGTTGATGTGCAGGCTTCAGCGGATGCTGTTTTTGGCCGCGAGGTTCTGCAAGCTGCAGTGGTTTAAGTTGGTACATTCTTTTACTGTTTTCGGTTCCCACCCATGACGGACACTGCTATTGGATGTCCCACATGTCATGATTATGGAAGCGGGGTGTGTGACATACTTGGAATAATACCATTTTGTGATTACTCACCTGTAAAATGGGTATTATAAGTATGTCACACACCCCGCTTCATCCCGCCCTTATTGGTATTTTGGATCTTTTATATGGTGAACCTTTTAGTGTTATGATTGTTTATATTTGGCTCTTCCTGGTCCCCTTACTGCTGTCCTATACTGGGGAATGTGTGGGAGGTCCCAGGCATTTATGGACTGGAAGGGGCTCCTTTTTTTCCTGTCATCTCTGCAAAGTTCGCCCTCTACTGGCCATAACCCACATGTCATGATTATGGAAGCGGGGAGTGTGACATACTTATAATACCCATTTTACAGGTGAGTAATCACAAAATGGTATTTTTGCTTAATGTGTTTACGTGTTATACATGTCAGTATGGTCATATTATAATTATTGTATTTCTCTTTTTGTTTTTAGACTGTGGGCTGAAGGTTGAGGGTTGTGGTTTCTCCTGGTCCCCATTGTTAAAAAGAGGGATTGGCTATTAGGCTTAGGCCATTAGTGTCTATTAGCCTTATTGAATATTTTTATTCAGAATCACCATAATGGAGGCATCAGGGGATAGTGAGCCGGGCACACCACTTGAATAACCCGGAAAGAAAGCGGCGTGTTTTTCTGAGCAGCCGCATTTTTCCAATATGATACTTAAGAAGTGGGAGAGGCCCAACAAGCTACAGTCGGTTCCTAAGGGACTGGATAGACGGTATACTTTCCCTGCCGAGTTGATTAGGTTGTGGTCACACCCTCCCGAGGTGGACCCTCCGATTTCAGTTCTGTCCAACACCACGGTTATGCCGTCACCTGACAATGCTTCTTTACGTTATCCTGCAGACAAACGCATGGATCACTTGGCTTGCCATGCTTTTACCTTTGTTGGTTCCCTCTTACGGTCTGCGTGTGCCGCGGCAATTGTTTCCCTAGGCACTAGGAAAAAGGTTAAGCAGCTTGTGACTAAGGCTAAATCTCGCAAACGGGTGGAGGAGTTTGAGGAGCTCAGGGCCTGTTTGTATTTCATCGGCTTTGTTGTTACTGCCATGGATGATGTGGTCAGGCTTCGTGCCAGAATTTCGGCCTTGCTTGTAGCATTGCGCCGTTCACTGTGGTTGAAGCAGTGGTCGGCCGATGCGGCCGCCAAAAAGTCCCTCACAAGTTTGCCCTTTGTGGGGGGTCGGCTGTTTGGGAAACGATTGGACCATTTAGTCAAGGATGGTAAGCTCCCTCAGAGAAGAAAGCCTACTCGTCCCTTTCGGAACTCCTCTTCTTAGCGGCCCTTACGGGGGGGGGGAAGAGGTTCTTCATTCTCCGGTGCCTGCAGAGATACCTGGGGCAGAGGTAGGACCCGCAGCCGGCCCAACCCCGCCTGGGGAGCTAAGCCCAAACCCCCAGCCAAGCCTACTCAGGCATGAGGGGGCGCCCTCACCCGTACAGGTGGGGGGACAGCTACTGCTGTTTGCTCCAATCTGGAGACGTCACGTCTCAGATCTTTGGATTCAAGAGGTGGTGTCGTCAGGTTACAAGATAGAGCTGGCAGCCAGACCACCCACAACAATTCTGTGTTCAAGGGCATCCCGAAATCCGTTAAAAGCAGAGGCTTTGAGAGCAGCTGTTTAGCACCTCCTGCAGATAGGGGTGATTTGCCATGTGCCCCGGCAGGAGCAGGGTCAGGGATTCTACTCCAACCTGTTCTCGGCCACTGTCACTGCGGCCAATCTTGGACCTAAAGGGTCTCAACAAATTCCACATGGAGACATGCGGTCGGCGGTGAGGTCGCTTCGGCCCGGCGACTTTATGACTAAGGTGGACATCAGGGACGCATGTCTGCACACCCCGCTTTTCCAAGGACATCAGAAGTTTTTGAGGTTTGCACTGGAGGATCAACATTACCAGTTTGTGGCACCCCCCTTCGGCATATCCTCAGCTCCCTGAGTGTTCACCAAGGTTCTTGGGGCATCATGGCTATTCAGAGGAGTCAGGGTATTCGGGTATTACCCTATCTAGATGACCTTCTGATCTCAATCCAGTCCCTTCAGGAGGCCGAGAGCGACACCCGGACTGTACTGTCAACCCTGGAGCCCTTGGTTGGGTGATGAACTACCCCAAGTCGCATATCACGCATTCAACAGTGAGTTCCTTCCTGGGGATGACTCTAGACACCGGTCAAGTCAAGGTCTTTCTGCTGTAGCAGAAAGTCTTGGAACTCCAGACGCAGGTACAGGCCTTGCTGACTTGTCAACAGCCATCGGTGCGTCTAGGGATGAGATTGGTGTGCCTAATGGTGGCTTGCTTCGAGGCAGTGCCCTTCACCCAGTTCCACATGTGACCTCTACAGCTCAACCTGCTAACAAGCTGGGATCGGTCGCCGGAATCCCTGGAACAAGGATTTTTGCTGTCCTCCCCGGCCAGGCTACCCCTCCCTGCTGGTAGGCAAGTCCTTTCGGACTCCCCAATGGAAGATAGTTACCACGGATGCCAGTCTTACAGGATGGGGAGGCATTTGGCAGACCCAGAAGATCCAGGGTCAGTGGGGTTCGAAGGAGAACCGGTTGCCCATAAATCTCTTGGAACTAAGAGCAATTTGGTTTTTACTGCCACGTCTAACCCCCTAGTTAAGAGGCCATTCGGTTCAGGTCCGTTCGGACAATCAGACAGCTGTAGCCTACATCAACCACCAGGGCGGTACTAGGAGCAAGAGATCCCTCAAGGAGGTAAGCCGGATTCTGAAGTGGGCAGAGGAGAATGTTCCCTGCATCTCAGCGGTTTATATCCCGAGGGTGGAGAACCAGGAGGCAGACTCCCTAAGCAGGAGCTCCTTGCGCCTGGGGGAATGGTCCCTCAGCAGGAAGGCCTTTCAAGCTCTGTGCCTCCGCTGGGGTCAACTGGATCTTTTCCAAGTATACAGCACGTCCTGTTCCAGTAATTCCTTACACTTGGGTTATTCCGCCACAAGGTGGCGCAGTGGACTGCAGAAAGACTTGTGGCCACTCCCGGCCCCATAAATAGCCAGGAACCTCCCACCAATTTCCAGTGTTTCTCTGCAGTCTGGACTGCGAAGATAGAAGATGGCTCTCTATTGCGCAGGAAGCGGGGCTTTTCAAGCCTAGGGCCCTGCAGGCTTATTTCCACCCGTTCTGGACCCACTGCCTCCCAGCCTCAGCTGACGGTTCGGGTGAAGGTAGGACAGCACTAGGGTCAGGTGCTGAAGGAGCACTGCTCCGGGCTGCAAGACCCTGTACCAAAGGGTAGCCGGCGACAGGCCTTCTATGGTGAGCCTCATTGGGATGCCCCAGCCTCAAATCTTGGGTCATTTTTCCCTCTCACCCTGTCTCCCCTCCCCTCTAGAAGGTTGTGCATGACCCCTTTGTTGTGGTTTGCTCGGCTGGCAGGGGGCGTCCGGGGGGGTCCGTGATTTGTGTGTGTTTTTTTTTTTATTGGTGTGTGTGCGGGTCGTTGTACGGCGCTCCGCGGTGGTTGGCGCTATGTATGTTTTGGTTCTGTCATGGCGCCGGCGTCTCACGTGATCACAGTTTCGCGCTCTTCGGGGGGCGGGGACCGCGGTTTGACGCGTTCTGCGTCATGCGCTCGCGGTCCACCCCTCTAGGGACTGCTGCCGGCGCCATTTTGTGGCCTCTTCCTTGCAGTGCTGCGACGCGGTCTGGCTCTGCTTTACGATCTGTCCGCTTGGTCCGTGAGTCCCTTACGGGGTTTTTATATTGCTTTACTCTGTATGCGCTGGGGATGTTTATTTTGTACTTATTGTGTCTTGCTGGTGGGTCACCTTCGACTGTGGCTTTCCCGGCCCTGCCCCTTACGAATCTCCCACCTTCCCTAGCGGGCTTTGGGGGGCATCCCAAAAAGGGTGGCTATTGCTAGCTGTGTCCCTGTACTGGCCGATACGCCTGTATCTAAAATCACCATATGGAGGCTTCCGGGGACAATGTGCTTGGGGTTCCTTCGGGACAAGCCCAGCTGTGTGTTGCGTGTGTGTTATCCCCTGTTAGTGACGGTGTCAGGGTATGTTTGCCCTGCGCCCAGCATGTACTTGCGCTGCAGCCTGGGTCGTCTCCTACGGGTCCCGGTGCTGTGCCCCTTCTGCCTCGCCGCCCCCCCCCCACGCTTGCATCTGACTCCCAGTGAGGGGCACACTAGCGGGGAGTCTCAATATGACTTCACGGGTGGCCAGCATTGAAAAGCATATTGCTGGGTCAGCCCCGCGTAAGGCTTCTGCCAAGAAGCGGCATTTATCTCCCGCTGCTTCCCTCTTTCCTGTGGAGGATGAGGGACTTTACTACTTTTCTGGCCTTTACCCCCTCGAGGAGGGGGAATTATTCTCTGATTCAGAATCCTCTGAGGAGCAGTCTAAGTTATATGGTGGTACCGGGTCTCCCTTTGGAGAAGACCCATGGTCTTCAGATGACACTGACAGGTTATTGACTCACATTTTTGTGCTTTGTATTTCCCCTTCTGCCGTGGCTCTGCAACAGCAGGGTGAGCTTTTCCATACTGTTAAACCACGCTTGGAGTCCCCTGAGCAGTCTCACTTTAATAATCTAGTGCTCAAGGAATGGGAACGGCCTAGTAAGTTACCTGGGGTGCCCAAGACTCCTTGGGACAGGAGGTATCCCTTTCCTGCTGATGTGATTAAATGTTGGTCATGTCCTCCCGAGGTGGACGCGCCCGTCTTAGGGTTGTCTAATACATCAGTCATGCACTCCCCTGACACTACTACCCTGCAGGATGTTGATCAGCTGTCCTGTCATGCCTTTGCCTGTGTGGGGACTGCACTGTGCCCGGTTTGTGCCTCTGCCATAACTGCTATTGCTATTAAAGGGCTGCTTAAGTGTCTCTTAGATGGGGCCTCTGATGACGCGGGAGGTGGGGATTATAGATCTCTCCTACTTTGCTATGAATTTATTGCATATATCCTTTCTGCCATGGATGATGCCATTAGAATGTGTGGTAGGACTTCTGCCCTTTTGGTGGCTATATGACGCTCTGTCTGGCTACGTCAGTGGGTAGCAGATAATGCTGCTAAGAAGGCTCTCACTGGTTTTCCCTTTAAGGGGCTGCGTCTCTTTGGTGAACGCTTGGACCTGTTTGCCAGGGGTGGTAGGCTGCCTCAACGTAGAAGGCCGTCTCGGCCCTTTCAGGGGACTGGTGCCTCTCTCCCTTCCTTCCGCGCTTCCAGGGCTGGTCGAGGGGTGTCCTTTGTTGGGGCACGTGGAGACTATTGCGGCAGGGGTAGAGGACGTGGCCGTTCCGGTCTCTCATGGGGTCCCAAACCCAAATCCTCCCCCAAGGCCCCTCAGGCATGAGGAGGCGCCCTCACCCATCCGGGTGGGGGGACGGCTTCGGCTCTTTGCTCATGCCTGGAGGCTACGCGTAGCAGACAGGTGGGTTCAAGAGGTGGTTTCCTCCGGTTACAAGATAAGAGTTTTCAGCCTGGCCGCCCCCAAGATTCGTCAGATCCCGGATGGCTCAAAACCCCCTGTCAGCTCAGGTCTTGCGCCTTGCGGTCCGGTCATCTGCCCGGTGCCTCTCAGGGAAAGGGGCAGAGGCTTCTACTCCAATCTATTCACGGTTCCCAAAAAGGATGGGTCCCTCAGGCCCATCCTGGATTTAAAGTGCCTCAACAAGTTTTTCAGATTCAAGCATTTTCCCTACGCTCAGCAGTCAATACACTGCGCCCGGGCAACTTCATGACCTCTGTAGACATCAAGGACGCTTACCTTCATGTACCAATCTTCCTAGGTCATCAGAAATTTCTCAGGTTCGCTCTGGAGGATCAGCACTACCAATTTGTGGCCTTGCCTTTCGGTATCACCTCGGTTCCCAGGGTATTCACCAAGGTACTGGCGGGCGTGATGGCTCTGTTGAGATCTCAGGGCATTCGCATCCTTCCTTATTTGGACGACATTCTGATCTCATCTCAGTCCTTCCATCAGGCAGAACTGGATATCCAGATGTTGATGTCCACACTAGAGTCCTTCGGCTGGGTGATCAACCATCCCAAGTCTTTTCTGTCCCCGTCACTGGTGAGGTCCTTTCTGGGCATGACTCTGGAGACATCTCAGGTTAAAGTGGACCAACACCCAGGATTTTGACTATCCTGGGTTTTGGTCCACTTCGGTGGGGCACCCTGATCGGGGGTGCCCCGCTGTGTGAAACCCCCCAGAAAGCCCCGAAAACTCACCTGACCCTGCTCCCACGTGACCGCTCCAGCGAATCACCGCTGACGGACAAGCGAGCGCACCCGCCGCCACCTCCCGTGCGTCACTGTTACAGGGAGGCGGCGGCGGGCGCGCTCGCTTGTCCGGCGGCGGGCCTCGCTTGTCCATTGGCGGTGATTCGCTGGAAGAAGAGTTCAATCTTCTGTATGCATTCCCTCCATTTCCGCTCCTGGGCCGAGTGCTACGCATGATAGTCCAGGAGGGGGTACTAACCATCCTGGTGGCTCCTCGCTGGCCGGGAAGGAGTTGGTTTGCAGACATAGTTCAGATGTCAATAGATCACTACATCATGCCCAGCGACCCAGGGCTTCTCACACAGGGGTCGCTTCGGCACCCGAATTTATAGACGCTGGCTTTGACCGCCTGGCTATTGAAACCTCCATCCTGACGGAGAAAGGATTATCGGCCACGGTTATTCACACAATGATTCAGGCACGGAAGAAGTCTTCTTCCATGGTATACTACAGAGTTTGGCGGGCCTATATCGCTTGGTGCGAGGCCAGGAGCCTTCCTTGTCGGAAATATTCTGTTTCTAGAGTCCTTGTGTTTTTACAAAACGGTCTAGACTTGGGCCTCCAGCTGAGCACCCTCAAGGGTCAGGTCTCGGTCTTATCCATTTTTTTCCAGAGGTCCATTGCCAATCATAGATTGATCAAGACTTTTTTCCAGGGGGTCACCCATGTCCGTTCACTGCGTAAATCGGTCTTACCACTATAGGACCTAAATCTGGTGTTAGCTGCTTTCCAGGGTGCCCCCTTCGAGCCATTGCATGATGCTACATTGACTATGCTGACACTCAAAGTGGTTTTTCTGGTGGCGATCACCTCGGTGCGTCGCGTATCAGAGCTGGCCGGGCTATGTATGAAACCACCCTATTTTGAGATGCACAGAGATAAGGTGGTTTTTCGTTTTAAGCCGGATTTCTTGCCTAAGGTTGTTTCTCCTTTTCATCTTAATGAGGAAGTTGTCTTACCTTCCTTGTGTCCAGCATTGGCTAATCCCAAAGAACGGACTCTCCATGCTTTGGATGTGGTCAGAGCCATAAGGTATTACCTGGCTGCGACTGCATCCTTCAGGAAATCGGATCTGCTTTTTGTCTTGACAGCGGGTTCTAGGAAGGGACTGCCACCAGCCAAGTCACACTCAGTAAGTGGATCAGACAGGCGGTGGTACAAGCCTATTCTGCCAAGGGGAAGGAACCTCCTTTTCGGATCACAGCTAATTCTACTAGAGCTATTGGTGCTTCTTGGGCTTTTCAGCACCAGGCATTGGTGGAACAAGTTTGCTACTTGATCTTCAGTTCATACTTTCACAAAGTTTTACAAGGTGGATGTCAGGGCCTCAGCTGACGCTGTTTTTGGCTGAAAGGTGCTTCAGGCAGTAGTGAAATGAACTACCTGCTGGGGATCCCACCCATATGGACACTGCTTTTGGATGTCCCAATCGTGATGACTTCTGGACGGGCTGGAATGGATTGGAAAGAAAAAGGCAATTCTGTGAAACTCACCCGTAGAATTGCTTTTGTTTCCGATCCATTCCAGGCCGTCCACCCCGTCCTTGAGGTTTATTATGTCCTGCATGCCTGTTATGGTGATTGAACCATTATTGCTCATAGGACACGAGTTATACAAATTTTAGATTTTACGTTTCTTGGTTCAAGAGAGTACAAGAGGAGGCTATGTGAAGTAACATGGTGGTCTATTTTTTTTTGGACCTCCCGGCCTGCCTTTGTGTACTGCTTTTAAATTACTGGGGCCTAGGTTGAGAGGCAGCTGCCTTTATAGGGGGCCGGGAGGGGCTATATCTCTGATCTTGCAGTCAACGCCCCCTTGGGAGCGGAGCTACCTAATCGTGATGACTTCTGGACGGGCTGGAATGGATCGGAAATAAAAGCAATTCTACGGGTGAGGAACACAGAATTGCCTTTTTCAGGGTGGGAAAGAGGGACATTTGTTAAATTAGGCCACGTCCCCTCATTGAGGGATGGGTGAAGCCACGCCCCCTCATTGAGGGATGGATAAGAGATAGGATGTAACAGTTATAACAATAGAAACACTTTGAACTTTTACACCTCAAAGAGGGACAGAGGAGAACAACGAGGGACAGGGAGACATGGACACACATGAGGGACAGTCCCTCCAAATCAGGGACACTCAGGGGTTATGGGTAAAGGGGCTATATGGGACATTGCATCACATGCACCAGAAGTGAGTGGTATTTTATGTAATGTGTTTTGCGCCATTTTGTTCTGTCCCAGATCTTCGATTGTCCTCGTCTGAAGTTCTCTGAGATCCCCCAACGTCTGACCAACCTCCTGCTGCCACCCGACCCCATCGTCATCAACCACATCATCAGGTAAGAGGCCGCCGCATACCGGGGGGGGGGGGGGAGGCGCCATCGGACCAGAACCATCCGCTAGGGTTCAACCATAGAGGAATGTGCCTCACCTACAGTAAGGAGACAGAGACAGCGGGGAGAGGGGGGGGGGGGCGCCATCGGACCAGAACCTTCCGCTAAGGTTCAGCCATAGAGGAATGTGCCTCACCTACAGTAAGGAGACAGCGGGGGGGGGGGGGGAGGCGCCAACGGACCAGAACCTTCCGCTAGGGTTCAGCCATAGAGGAATGTGCCTCACCTACAGTAAGGAGACAGAGACAGCGGGGAGAGGGGGGGGGGGAGGCGCCATCGGACCAGAACCTTCCGCTAAGGTTCAGCCATAGAGGAATGTGCCTCATCTACAGTAACGAGACAGCGGGGGGGGGGGATGTGGCGCAATCGGACCAGAACCATCCGCTAAGGTTCAGCCATAGAGGAATGTGCCTCACCTACAGTAAGGAGACAGCGGGGGGGGGGGGGGGGGGGGGCATCGGACCACAACCATCCGCTAAGGTTCAGCCATAGAGGAAAGTGCCTCACCTACAGTAAGGAGACAGAGACAGCGGGGGGGGGGGGGGGCATCGGACCACAACCATCCGCTAAGGTTCAGACAGCGGGGGGGGGGGGGGGGGAGGCGCAATCGGACCAGAACCATCCGCTAAGGTTCAGCCATAGAGGAATGTGTCTTGGAGGTTCCCCTGATCTACAGTAAGGAGACAGCGGGGGGGGGGGGCATCGGACCACAACCATCCGCTAAGGTTCAGCCATAGAGGAAAGTGCCTCACCTACAGTAAGGAGACAGTGGGGGGGGGGGAGGCGCAATCGGACCAGAACCATCCGCTAAGGTTCAGCCATAGAGGAATGTGTCTTGGAGGTTCCCCTGACCTACAGTAAGGAGACAGCGGGGGGGGGGGGGTGTGGTGTGGTCAGGGAGGTCATGAAAGTGTTACTAAACCCAACCCCCCCAATAAGCAGCACTGTCCACTGCTTGGAAAATGGGGAGGGGGGGCTCTCCATGGCGAGTGGGCGCGCTGGACGGCATGAGGCACCGGGAGGTTTCTGAGCGCGGGGACAGGTGAGTACCTGCTTGTTATTTGGGGGTTAATAATAATTTTCTCCATGTGAATCACAGACTGGATTGTTACATCAGTCTGTGAAGGGAGGGGGTGTGTCTGTCTGTCTGTCTACTTCCAGCATGACAACAGTTGAGTCAAGTGAGTATAATTTTTAGTAACGCCTCTCCTCCCAGGCTTCGTAACCCTGAGGTGCCAGCAGTGGTGCGTTCCCAGAAACCCCCCTCATCTTCGCACATGGGTAACCATGGCAACAGAGGATCCCCATTCTCTCCTTTGTCTCTTAGTGTGGATCCCACAGATCAGAAGAAGACGGCCTGCTATGACATCGATGTGGAGGTGGAGGACCCCTTAAAGAGCCAGATGAGCAGCTTCCTGCTGTCCACCGCCAACCACCAGGAGATCTCTGCCCTGGACAACAAGGTAGGGCAGATGGAGAGGGAGGAGTCTGGAGCCCCCTCTTGGGGTGTTGTTCTGCCTCTTTATGGGGCATCCTGAAGTGTGACACTCCCGGCCAATCCACATCTCGCATTAGTCAGCGCCGTGTTCCCATCATTCCTCTGGCTGGGCACATGCCCGCAGGCAGGGGCGAGGATGCCATTCAGAGCAGCAAAGGAAATGTGAATGTAATGAGCGCGACTGATTGGCTGATTACCGCTGGAGTGAGGTGAGTTTATAAATATCGGGGCATCCCAAATCCTCCAGAGAGGGACAACGCTCATATTCTGGTCTGTTCCCCTTTAAATGTCACCCTGACTCTTTGTGGGGTCCCGGATAAGGAGGGGGCGTTCCTCCCGGACCCCGGCCCGCCCTCTCATACAGCACAGCACCAGAACGAGGAGAGACGTGGGAATGGCTGGTGGTCAAGTGGACCCAAACCCGGTTTCTGGACCTTGCCCCTGCAGCTTACCAGTTTGGGATGCCCACTGTGTGACGGGCGCACAGCCAATCAGTGATCTCGGCTCCATTCAGCGTGGAGCGTTTCGCCGGCCGCGCCAGCTCCCCCATTCACAAATAAAAGTATAGCGGAGCATGGGCCGGGCTCGGGATGCCCCAGGGACAGGGAATGTGGAACAAAACCGAGTTATGCGGCCCGGTTCACAAACTAATTAGCAGTGCAGAGGCCACGCCTACCTGTCATTCGAAGCCTCTTATTGGCTGATCTCAGGAATGCCGGGTGACATGTCCCAGCCTGCAGGGGGCGTCCTCAGTTCCTCTGTAGTCTGGGGATCGCTCCCGCTGCCTCTCTAACAGTGAGGTTACTGGTGACCCTGTGGGGTATCCCGGAGCGGGGCATCCCAAATTTGTCTTATAGATTCCAGGGCTGGCCAGCAAGGCTTTTAAACCACTTTAAAGTGGACCAAAACTTTGGATGCCCCACTGTGTGAAACCCCCCACCTGGTCTGACTCACCCTTCCCCCGCCCTACGGCACATGTGCGGCCTCTCATCCAATCAGCACGCTCGGATCTGCTCCCGTCCACTCATCTAAGAGCTTGTCTAAGGCGCTGGCGACCACGTTCCCCACTTCCCTCTAACATGGAGCGTGCCCGCGCCGGCCATTCAGAGATGCCTGGCATGCGCCCTGCTAGAGGGATAGTGGCAATGTGGTTGCAGCTCGCGCATGTTTCCGTGCGACCCGGGGGGTTTCACACAGGGGCATCCCGATTCACGATGGGCAGAATCTAGCAGCCATTGGGGTGTGGGTTTTGGTCCTCTTTAAAGCTTAGCACTAGCTCAAAGGCTTCACTTGCTAAAACTCACCTTTCCCCGCTCTAACGGCACATGTGCCGCCTCTCGTCCAATCAGAGCCCTTCGCATTTTCCTGCTCCATTAGCACATGTGCTGCCTCTCGTCCACTCAGAGCCCTTCGCCCTTTCCTGCTCCATCAGCACATGTGCAGCCTCTCGTCCAATCAGAGCCCTTCACCTTTTCCTGCTCCATCAGCACATGTGCAGCCTCTCGTCCAATCAGAGCCCTTCACCTTTTTTCTGCTCCATCAGTACATGTGCAGTCTCTCGTCCAATCAGAGCTCTTCGCATTTTCTTGCTCCATCAGCACATGTGCGGCCTCTCGTCCAATCAGAGCCCTTCACCTTTTCCTGCCCCATTAGCACATGTGCCGCCTCTCGTCCAATCAGAGCCCTTCGCCTTTTCCTGCTCCATCAGCACATGTGCGGCCTCTCGTCCAATCAGAGCCCTTCACCTTTTCCTGCTCCATCAGCACATGTGCGGCCTCTCGTCCAATCAGAGCCCTTCGCCTTTTCCTGCTCCATTAGCACATGTGCCGCCTCTCGTCCAATCAGAGCCCTTCGCCTTTTCCTGCTCCATCAGCACATGTGCGGCCTCTCGTCCAATCAGAGCCCTTCGCCTTTTCCTGCTCCATCAGCACATGTGCGGCCTCTCGTCCAATCAAAGCCCTTCACCTATTCTTAGTATACAGTACGTCCTGCTCCAGATAAGATTCTTTACACTTGGGTATTACTCCGCCAGATGGCGCTGGACTGCAAAGACCGCGAAATTGGCTCCTCCCGGCCCCTCAAATACCCGGTACCTCCCACAAATCCCCAGATTTCTCTGCAGTCTGGCTGCGAAGGACAAGAAGATGGCTCTCTACTCGCAGGTGAGCGGGGCTATTAGCCTGCGGCCCTGTAGGACTATTTCCACCCGTTCCATTATTAATGTGCCTCCCAGCCTTGGCTGCGCTGGTCCGGTGGTGGTAGGCAGCACCGCTGTTAGGTGCTTAGGGGCGCTGCTCCACCGCAATCCCCCACCAAAGGGTAGGTGGTTCAGGCATATGGTGAGCCTTATGGGATGCCCCTCCCGCGCTATTGCCCCTTGCCCCCGTCTATTGGTGGGCCCTACATTAGGTTGCCGCTGCTCTCCCTTGTAGTTCTCGGGGGGGGGGGGGGTGAGTGTGTGTGTGCTTCTGTGCATTCACTTGTATGTGTGCTTGGTTTGCCTGTAGTTCTGTCACCGCACAGACTTTGGTTGCACTGGTTACTTGTTCATAGTATACAGTACGTCCTGCTCCAGATAGATTACTTACACTTGGGTTATCCTCCGCCAGATGGCGCTGCACTGCAGAGACATGTAAAACAGGCTCCTCCCGGCCCCTCAAATACCCGGGACCTCCCACAAATCCCCAGATTTCTCTGCAGTGCTTACTGCGAAGACATGAAGTTATCAATCTCTCGCAGGTGGGCGGGGCTATTAGCCTGCGGCCCTGTTGGACTATTCCCACCCGTCCTCCCTGTGATGTGCCTCCCAGCCTGGGCTGCGCTGGTCGGGTGAAGGTAGGCAGCACCATGTGTGCTTATGGAGCCATGCTCCACCGCAGTCCCCCACCATAGGGTAGGCGGTATAGGCTGATGGTGAGCCTTTATGGGATGCCCCTCCCACATTATTGTCCCATGCCCCGTGTAGCGGTGGGTCCTGTACAGAGGGCCGCCATCCCCCCTCATTCTCCCTGTAGCCTTCGGGAGGGAAAGAAGGGGGGGGGGTGAGCGTGATTCGTGCACACGGCGTTTTGTCATGTCTTTTGACTAGTATATGTGGTGTCTGCCGCCGCCGCCGCGCTGACTTGTCTTTTTTACTATTGCAAATGCCGCCGCGCGCGTCTTTTCCTTCATTTGGATGTTCCGCGCCGGGCGGCGCCATTACCTCAGACGCTTCTGCGTTATCATTGGCTGCTTGTCTGTGGGCTTCACGCTCTTCGGGGGGGGCGGGGCCTGGCTTGGCGCGCCCTGCGTTACGGCCCGCTCTGGCCCACCCTTCGAGGTACTCTCGGCGGCATTTTGTCAGCGCGCGTGTATACTCATTGTAGTGTGTTTGGTTCTGACACCCCTTCTTCCCACTGTGTCTTTCAGACGGGTGAAGCCATTGGCTTCCCCCGGCCCGGTGTAATTGATAGTTGGGCCTAGTATAATTACTCCCACTTCCCTAGCGGGTCATTGGGGCATCCAGGGTTGCTATATAGCGTTATTCCCTATCGGCGTATAGCGCCGCTATAATCACCATATGGAGGCATCCCAGGATAATGTGACCGGGGTCCCTTCGGGACAAGACCGGCTGTGTGTAGCGTGTGGGCAGCCTCATGCTGACGCTGACAAGGCGCGGGTCTGCGTACCCTGTGCTGAGCAGGTGCTTGCATTGCAATCTGGCCTGCCAGTGGCTGCACCTCGTTTCACTTCTCCCCCAAGCTTAAATCTCACTCCTACTGAGTTGCATACTAGTGGGGATTCTCAGCCCGATGTGTCTTCTAGACTGGCTACTGTTGAACAGATTATTGCGAGGTCTTTAGCGCGTAAGGGCCCTGCTAAGAAGCGGCACTTGACGCCTAATGTTACTGTTTTCCCTATGGGAACTGAGGAGTCTATGAATCTGTGTGGCTATACCCCGTCTGATGAAGGGGAGCTCTGTTCTGATTCAGGCTCATCTGATGAGAGACCAAGGGGTCATGACGATTCTGGCTCTGACCCCTGGGCCCCGGATGACACTGACAGATTATTGACCCAGATTTTAGAGGTTCTGTCTATTTCTCTCCCTGTTGAGGCTCCCAGGCAAAGAGGGGAGCTTTTCCATACAGCAAAATCACGTTTGGAATTTCCAGAGCAGGCACATTTCCATGACCTTGTGCTCAAGGAATGGGGGCGCCGCAGTACACTTCCTGGGGCTCCAAAGATTTGGGATAGGAAGTATCCCTTTCCTGCTGAGGTGGTAAATGTTGGTCATCCCCCCCCTCGAGGTGGATGCCCCGATCCTAGGGCTATCTAACACCTCTGTCATGCATTCCCCTGATTCTACTACCCTGCGGGATGCTGAATACCGGCACATTGACCAGCTGGCATCCCACGCCTTTGCATGTGCGGGGACGGCGCTGCTCCCGGTCTGTGCCTCTGCCATTACTGCTGTGGCCACTAGAACCCACATCAGAAATATGCTTGATAGTGCCCCTGATGATTTGCCTTGTGAGGTGTTTATTGCACTCTCCAGTTGTGATGTTTTTGTGAATTTTGTCCTCTCAGCATTGGATGACACCATCAGAATGTGTGCCAGAACTTCTGCCCTCGTGGTGGCTATACGCCGCTCGGTTTGGCTGCGCTAGTGGGCCGCTGACAATGCTGCCAAGAAGGTCCTCACTGGTTTCCCTTTAAAGGACTGCGTCTATTTGGGGACCGCCTGGACCTTTCTTGCCAAGGGAGGCAGGTTACCCCAGCGCAGGCGGCAACCTCGGCCCTTTAGGGGTCAGGGTTCCTTCTCCTCCCCTTACCGTGATGCCAGACAGGGAAGGGGGGTATCCTTCCCTGGGGCCCGGGGAGATTTCTGGGGTAGAGGCAGAGGATGTGGACGTCCTGGCTCCTCCTGGGATCCCAAAAGCTAAATCCTCTCCCAACCCCCCTCAGGCATGATGGGGCGCCCTCACCCATCCGGGTGGGGGGACGGCTGCAGCACTTCGCTCAGGTCTGCAGGATTCATGTCTCAGACCGGTGAATTCAGGAGGTAGTTTCCTCCAGTTACAAGTTGGAGTTTGCTGCCGATCCCCCTCCAAGATTCATCAGGTCCCGGATTCCTCAGGACCCTGTGTCAGCTCAGGAGCTAGTGCAAGCAGTGCAAGGCCTCCTGGAGCTGGGGGTCATCTGCCAGGTGCCTTTAAGAGAAAAAGGCAAGGGCTTCTATTCCAACCTATTCACAGTACCCAAAAAAGGATGGTTCGGGCAGGTTCATCCTGGACTTAAAGATTCTTAACAAGTGTTTGTCAAGGGCGGGCGCTTTCGCATGGAGACGCTGCGCTCTGCCATCAGTCCCTGCGCCAAGGGGATTTCATGGCTTCTGTGGACATCAAAGATGCTTACCTTCATATTCCTGTGTTCCCAGGTCATCAAAAGTTCCTCAAGTTCGCTCTGATGGATCAACACTACCAATTTGTGGCCTTGCCCTTCGGCCTCACTTCAGCTCCCAGGGTGTTCACCAAGGTGCTGTCTGACGTGATGTCTCTACTCAGATGTCAGGGTGTCAGCATGCTTCCCTATCTGGACGACATTCTCATCACTTCCCAGTCTCTACATCAGGCAGAGTTGGATACTCAGCTGGTGGTGCCTATTCTGGAGTCATTTGGATGGGTGATCAACCACCCCAAGTCCTCACTGTCCCCTTCCTTGGTAACTCCATTCCTAGGAATGAATCTGGATACAGTTCAGGCAAGGATCTTCCTTCCTCAGCAGAAGGTGGACAGTCTGATTGCACAGGCTCAGTCCCTCCTTGCTTGTCCCCATCCCTCCATCAGGCAGGGGATGCAGCTGGTGGTCCTGATGGCGGCGTCCTTCGTGGCGGTCCCTTATGCTCAGTTCCACTTGAGGCCTCTGCAACTTCACCTATTGTCTGTATGGACAGGGTCTGTGTGCTCTCCCCCCTGGTCAGGAGGTCCCTCATGTGGTGGATGGGCTCAAGGAACCTGTTGGGGGGGCAGATCCTTTCTTGCCCCTTCCTGGGAGACGGTCACCACGGATGCCAGTCTATCAGGTTGGGGGGGGGGGGTTTCTGGAAGTCCCTGCGGTTCCAGGGGAGGTGGGGTCCTCAGGAGGCCCACACACCTATCATTGTTTTGGAGTGATCAGGTTAGTTTTGGCTCGCTTGACTACTCATCTTTAGGGCCTGCCTGTTCAGTTGGCGCTCGGACAACCAGACGGCAGTTGCCTACATCAATCATCAGGGAGGGACCCGGAGCAAGAGGGCCCTCCAGGAAGTGTCTCTGATCCTTACCTGGGTGGAGGCCAATGTTCCCTGCATATCAGCGGTGTACATTCCGGGGGGGAAAAATCTGTTGGCAGACCCTCTGAGCAGGGGGACCTCTCGCCAGGGAGAATGGTCCCTATGCAACAGGGTGTTCCAATCTCTGTGTCACCATTGGGGCCAACCAGATGTGGATCTGTTTGCGTCCCGTCACAATCACAAGCTCCCGGCCTTTGTCTCCCTGCCCCAGGATCCTCTGGCCTTGACCACGGATGCTTTAGCACTGTCATGGCAGGACATTCAGTTCCTGTATGTCTTTCCTCCATTCTCCCTGCTGTGCAGGGTTCTGCGCAAGATTGCTCTGGAGGGGTGCCAGCAATTCTGGTGGCCCCCAGGCGGGCAAGAAGAGTGTGTTCGCAGACGTGGTGCGGATGGCAGTAGATCAGTACGTTCTGCCAAGGGTGCCAGATCTGCTCACTCAGGGCCCCTTACGCCATCCCAATTTACAAACTCTGGCTTTGACGGCCTGGCTGCTGAAACCTCCATCTTGATGGAAAAAGACTTGTTCGCCTCGGGAAAACTTCTTCTTCCATCTATTACAGGGTATGGCGTACCTACTTTGACTGGTGTGAGTCTAGGTCTCTTCCCTGTCGGGTGTTTTCAGTCCCCAGGGTTCTGGAGTTCTTACTGCTTGGGTTGGAGTCGGGACTCCAACTCAGTACTCTGAAGGGTCAGGTTTTCTGCCCTGTCTGTCTTCTTTCAGAAGTCTTTTGCTCAGCATTCTTTGATTAAGACCTTTTTTCCAGGGGGTCGCTCATGTGCGTCCCCCACGTAAACCTGTGGTCCCTGTGTGGGATTTGAACTTGGTTTTGTCTGCCTTGCAGGGTGCTCCCTTTGAACCTATGCAGGATGCTGCTCTGGCTGTTCTTACCCTCAAGGTTGTCTTTCTGGTAGCCATTACTTCGGTCAGGCATGTGTCTGAGTTGGCGGCTCTTCTATTCAGCCCCCATACTTGGGAAGACACCAGGACAAGGTGGTGTTCCGCTTTAGGCCAGATTTTCTGCCTAAGGTAGTGTCTGCCTTTCATTTGAATCAAGATATTGTTCTTCTTTCTTTGTGCCCTAATCCTAGCAACGCTAAGGAGAGGGTTTTGCATTCCTTGGATATGGTCAGGTGTTTGAAGTATTACCTGGTGGTCACTGCGTCCTTCAGGAAAACTGATGCTCTTTTTGTGGTCCCTTCCGGGCCCAGGAAGGGTTTGGCTCCTGCCAAGTCTACTTTTAGCAAATGGATCCGTCAGGCCTATTCTACTAGGGTGGAAGAGTCTTCCCTTTCGCCTTACTGCTCATTCTACTCGTGCTATTGGTGCCTCTTGGGCCTTCCAGCACCAGGCTTCTGTTGAACAAGTTTGCAAGGCCGCTACTTGGTCTTCTGTTCATACCTTTTACAACGCTGATGTTAGGGCCTCAGCTGATGCTGTTTTTGGCCGCAAGGTTTTGCAGGCGGCAGTGGTTTAAACTGTCTGCTGTTACCTTGTTGTTGGGGATCCCACCCTACTTTATGGACACTGCTATTGGATGTCCCAAATGTAAGTAATCTATCTGGAGCAGGACGTACTGTATACTAAGAATAATACAATTCTGTGAAATACTCACCTGTAGAATTGGTATTATAGGTATACAGTACGTCCTGCTCCACCCCACCCTTGATTTTGCATTATTCTGGATCCCCTGGTGATTGTTATCATTGTTATAGTTACCAGTTTGGGTGGTTAAATTCTCCCGGCTTCTTGTTCACTGCTTTTCAATGCTGGGGATTTGTGGGAGGTCCCGGGTATTTGAGGGGCCGGTAGGAGCCTGTATTCTTAGTATACAGTACGTCCTGCTCCAGATATAGTACTTACACTTGGGTTATCCTCCACCAGATGGCGCTGCACTGCAGAGACATGCAAAACAGGCTCCTCCCGGCCCCTCAAATACCCGGGGACCTCCCAGCCTGGGCTGCGCTGGTCGGGTGAAGGTAGGCAGCACCATGCGTGCTTATGGAGCCATGCTCCACCGCAGTCCCCCACCAAAGGGTAGGCGGTTTAGGCTGATGGTGAGCCTCTAGGGGATGCCCCTCCCGCACTATTGCCCCATACCCCGTGTAGCGGTTGGCCCTGTACAAAGGGTTGTCATCCTCCCTCGTTCCCCCCGTAGCTCGGGGGGGGAAAGAAAGGGGGGGGTGTGGTGGTCTCAGTGTATTTGGTTTACACGCTTATGGCCTTAGTATTGTCCTGACTTGTATACCTGGTGTCAGAACAGCGCTGTTTGTTTTTTTATTGTGTATCGGGCGCCGCCGCGTGCGTCTCTTCTTTATTGGATGTGCTGCGCCGGGCGGCGGCGTCGCCTCAGACGCTGTGGCGTCTTCATTGGCAAATCATCTATTCTAAGTGTGTCATACACTTCGCTCCTCTTGACAAGTTGACTACTGTCTTAGAGTTTTGCGCTCTTCGAGGGGGTGGGGACCTGGCTTGGCGCGCTCTGCGTCACGTGACGTTCTGGCCCGCCCTTCGAGGTTCGCTTGGCGCCATCTTGATGGTATGGTAATGGTCCTCCTCCTCCTTCCTTGTTCTGTAAGTGCCCTCGCGGGCGATTTTCATACTTCTTGCTTACTGCGCATATTTCTGACACCCCTTATTCCCATTGTGTCTTTCAGACTGGTGAACACCATTGGCTTCTCCCGGCCCGGTGTAATTTATAGCGGGCCTTGTAAAATTCTTTACGCTATAGGCCACCCTGGATGCTCCAAAGACCGGGTCTTTGGAGCATCCAGGGTGGCCTATAGCGTAAATCCCTACTGGCATATTGTGCCTAAATAATCACCATATGGAGGCATCTCAGAATTATGTGACCGGGGTCCCTCTGGGACACGACCGGCTGTGTGTAGCGTGTGGACAACCCCATGCTGATGCTGACAGGGCACGGGTCTGCGGACTCTGTGCCGAGCAAGCACTGGCCCTGCAATCAGGCTTGCCAGTGGCTGCACCTCATTTCAATTCACCTATTTCCCCATGCTTAAATCTCACTCCTGCTGAGTCGCATATAAGTGGGGATTTGCAGCCTGTTGGGTCTTCCAGACTGCCTACGGCTGAACAGATTATTGCGAGGTTGTCAGAGCGCAAGGGCCCTGGTAAGAAGCGGCACTTGACTCCTCATGTTACTGTTTTTCCTATGGGAACTGAGGAGTTTACTACTCCGTGTGACTATACCCCTTCTGATGAAGGAGAGCTGTTCTCTGACTCAGGCTCATCTGATGAGAGGCCGAGGAGTCATGACGATTCTGGCCCTGAATACTGGGCCCAGTGTGACACTGACGATCTGTTGATTAAGGTCTTCAAGGTTCTGTCTATCTCTCTCCCTGGTGAGGCCCCCAAGCCGAGAGGGGAGCGTTTCCATACAGCGACAGCACGCTTGGAATTTCTAGAGCAGGCTCATTTCCATGTTCTCGTGCTCAAGGAGTGGGAATGCCCCAGTAAACTTCCAGGGGTCCCAGGGGACTGGGATAGGAAATATCCTTTTCCCCCTGATGTGGTTAATTGTTAGTCATCACCCCCCGTGGTGGATGCCCCGATCATAGGGGTTCCTAACCCCCCCTTTATTACAACCCCTGCTTATAGTACCCTTCGGGATGCTGAGGACCAGCGCATTGATCTGCTGGCCTCCCACGCCTTTTATTGTGCTGCGCCCGGTCTGTGCCGTGGCTATTACTGCAGTGGCTGCTAGAACCCTCATCAGATAGATGCTTGAGCATCACCCTGAGGATCTCCCCTGGGATGTGTTTAATGCACTCTCCAGTTGTGATGTATTTGTAAGATTTATCGTTTTAGCGCTGGATGACACCATTAGAATATGTGCAAGAACCTCTGCCCTTGTGGTGACTATACGTCGCTTGGTTTGGCTGAGACAGTGGGGTGCTGACGATGCTACTAAGACTCTTACTGGGCTTCCCTTTAGAGGGCAATGCCTGTTTGGGGCCCGTCTGGACCTGTTTGGTAAAAAGGGCAAATCACCCCAACACAGGCGGCCGTCTCGGCCCCCTCGGGCCAGGGGCACCCCTCCCTACCATAGTGTTAAACAAGAACCAGGGGTGTCCTTCCTGGGGGGTCGCACAGACTCCTGCCCGGGAGCAGCAGACAACGCTCTGGCCCCTCCGGCGGGGCTAAGCCTAAATCTTCCACCAAACACCCTCAAGCATGATGGGGCGCCCTCGCCCGTCTGGGTGAGGGGATGGCTGCGGCGCTTTGCTCTTGTCAGGAGGCATTACGCCTCATACTGGTGGATTCAGGAGGTAGTGTCCTCCGGATACAAGATAGAGTTTGCTGCGTGGCCTTCCCCAAGATTATCAGGTCCCGAGTACTCCTGGTCCCTGCCTCTGTTCAGGGCTGGCACAGGCCATGCAAGGCCTGCGGGGTCTGAGGGTCACTTGCAGATTGCCCCTTAACAGGCAGAGGCAGGGGCCGCTACACCAACCTTTCCACAGTCCCCCAAAGGATGCGTCAGTCTGGCACATTCTGGATTCACAGGTTCTCGGCAATTCTCCAATTACAGGCAGTTTCTGCATGGAAACTCTGAGATGGGCCATCAGCGCCTTGCGCCCAGGGGGCTTCTTGCCGTCTGTGGAGTTCTAAGATGCTTATGTTCACATCCCTGTGTCTTCTGGACACCGAGGCTCTTCAGGTTCGTGTTGGAAGTCCAACACTGCTAATTTGAGGCCTTGTTATCTGGCCTCTCTTCAGCTCCCAGAATGCTCACCAAGGTGCTGACGGGGGTGATATCTCTGATGAGACCAAGGGGCGTTCACGCTATGACCTACCTGGAAGTCCTTTTTCACTTCCCAGTCTCTACGTCAGGCTAAGTTGGTTTCTTGACTGGTGGGTCCACGGGAGTCATTTGGATGGGCGATCAATCACCCCAGGTCCTCATTGTCCCCTTGATTGGTACTCCACTACTTGGAATGAATCTGGATTTGGTTCAGGCGAGAACCTTCCTTCCTCAGCAATAAGGTAGACAATCTGGTTGCATGGGCTTAGTCCCTCGTTGCTGTCCCCGTCCCTTTGCCAGGCAAGGATGCTGCTGTCTATGATACTAATCTGGGTGGAGGACAATGTTCCCTGCATATCAGTGGTATTCGCTCCGGTGGGGGTCCCTCTGCGGCAGGATGTGCTAATCCCTGTATCACTATGGGGTCCAACCAGTTGTGGATCTGTTTGTGTCCGTCACTTTCACAAGCTCTCGGCCCTTGTTTCCCTGTCCCAGGAATCTCTGGCCGTGGTCAGCATGCCTTAGTAACGTTATGGCTGGACATTCTGTTCTGTATGTCCTTTCTCCATTCCCCCTGCTAGGCAGGGTTCTGCGTAAGATTGCTCTGGAAGGGGGACCAGTGACTCTGGTGGCCCCCGGGTGGCCTAGTAGAGTGTGGTTCGCAGACGTGGTACTGAGGGCAGTAGTTCTGTACGTTCTGCCAGGAGTGCCAGCTCTGCTCACTCAGGGCCCCTTTACGTCACACCCAATCTACAGACTGACTGCTGAAACATCCATCTTGATGGAGACAGGCTTATCTGTCTCGGTGATTGAGACTATGGGAAGACTAGGTACGAGCTTCTTCTTCTTCATCTGTTATAGGGTATGGTTTACCCATATTGATTGGTGTGAGTCTAGGTCTCTTTCCTGTCGGGCGTTCTCGGTTCCCAGGGTTGTAGAGTTGTTACAGCATGAGTTGGAGTTGGTTCTCCAACTCAGTACTCTGATGGGTCAGGTTCTGCCCTGTCCGCCTTGCTTTAGAAGTCTTTTGTTCTGTCTTCCTTGGTTAAGACTTCTTTCAGGGGGTACTCATGTGCGTCCCCCATGTAATCCTATGGTCCCTGTTGGGATTTGAATTTGATTCTGTCTGCTTTGCAGGGTTTTTCCCTTTGATCCTATTCAGGATGCTGTCTGGCTGTTCTTACCCTCAAGGTTGTCCTTCTGGTGACTGTTTGGTCAGACGTGTGTTTGGCAGGCGGCTCTGTCTACCTAGCCCCCATTCTTTGAGATACACCAGGATAAGGTGGTGTTCCGCCTGAAGCCAGACTCTTTGAGATAAACCAAAAGCCAGACTCTCTGCCTCAGGTGGTGTCTTATGTTCATTGATTCAAGATATTGTTCTTCCTTCTGTGCCTTTTTCCTAGCAACGCTGAGGAAAGGGTTCTGCATTCCTTGAACAGGTTTTGGAAGTTTATTCTTAGTATACAGTACGTCCTGCTCCAGATATAATACTTACACTCGGTTTATCCTCCGCCAGATGGCGCTGTACTGCAGAAGCATGCGAAAACAGGCTCCTCCCGGCCCTTCAAATACCCAGGGACCTCCCACGAATCCCCAGATTTCTCTGCAGTGCTGACTGCGAAGACATGATGTATCACTCTCTCGCAGGTGAGCGGGGCTATTACAGCCTGCGGCCCTGCGGGACTATTTCCACCCGTCCTCCCTGTGATGTGCCTCCCAGCCTGGGCTGCGCTGGTCGGGTGAAGGTAGGCAGCACCTTGTGTGCTTATGGAGCCATGCTCCTCCGCAGTCCCCCACCAAAGGGTAGGCGGTTTAGGCTGATGGTGAGCCTCTAGAGGATGCCCCTCCCGCGCTATTAACCCATGCCCCGTGTAGCGGTGGGTCCTATACAAAGGGTCGCCATCCTCCCTCGTTCCCCCCGTAGTCCGGGGGGAAAGAAGGGGGGGTGTATGTGTGTGTGTAGTAAGGTCTTGTGTATGTTTTTACACGTTATGGCCTTAGTCTGCCCGGACTAGTATCCCTGGGGTCAGAACCGCGCTGTTTAGTCCTACTGTGTAATTGTCGCCGCCGCGCGCACTTCTTCCTTGCTGGATGTGCGTCGCCTCAGACGCTGCGGCGTCTTCATTGGCAAATCATCTCATCTAGTGTCCCATTCACTTCGCTCCTATAACAGTTTGTATCCACCTCAGAGCTTCGCGCTCTTCGGGGGGCGCGGGGACATAGGTTGGCGCGCTCCGCGTCACTGGCCGCTCTGGCCCGCCCTTCGAGGTTCGCTTTGGCGCCATTTTGATGCTGGTCGCACGCACGCGTGGTGGCGGTCCTCCTCCACCCTTGGTCTGTAAGTGCCCTAGCGGGCGATTTTCATGATCCTTCTTACTGCGCATGGTTCTGACACCCTTTATTCCCATTATGTCTTTCAGACTGGTGAACACCATTGGCTTCTCCCGGCCCGGTGTTAAATTATAGCGGGCCTTGTTAAATTCTCCCACTTCCATAGCGGGTCTTGGGGCATCCAGGGTTACTTAGAGTGTAAATCCCTACCGGCATATTGTGCCTTTGATTAATCACCATTTGGAGGCATCTCAGAAATATGTGACCGGGGACCCTCTGGGACAAGACCGGCTGTGTATAGCGTGTGGACAACCCCATGCTGATGCTGACAGGGCACGGGTCTGCGTACCCTGTGCCGAGCAAGCCCTGGCCCTGCAATCTGGTCGGCCAGTGGCTACACCTAGCTTCAATTCACCTATCTCCCCAGGCTTAAATCTCTCTCCTGCTGAGTCGCCTACAAGTGGGGAATTGCAGCCTGCCGGCCCTTCCAGGCTGCCTACGGCTGAACAGATTATTGCTAGGTTGTCAGAGCGTATGGGCCCTGGTAGAAAGCGGCACCTGTCGCCCCATGTTTCTGTATACTCTATGAGAACTGAGGGGTTTGCTACTCCATGTGACTATACCCCTTCTGAAGAAGGGGAATTGTTCTCTGACTCAAGCTCTTCTGATGAGATGACGAGGAGTCACGATGATTCTGGCCCGGAATACTGGGGCCAGTGTGACACTGACGACCTGTTGCTTAAGGTCTTTAAGGCACTGTCTATTTCTCCCCCCCGGTCAGGTCCCCAAGCCTAGAGGGGAGCGTTTCCATACTGCGACTGCACGTTTGGAATTTTTAGAGCAGGCTCATTTCCATGCTCTTGTCCTCAAAGAATGGGAATGTCCCAGTAAACTTCCAGGGGTTCCAGGGGACTGGGATAGGAAATACCCCTTTCCCCCTGAGGTAGTTAATTGCTGGTCGTCACCCCCCGTGTTGGATGTGCCGATCATAGGGGTCCCTAACCCCTCCTTTATTACAACCCCTGCCTATAGCGCCCTTCGGGATGCTGAGGACCAACGCATTGAGCTGCTTGCCTCCCATTCTTGTGCCGGGACGGCCCTGCATCTGGCCTGTGCCGCAGCCATTACTGCGGTGGCCGCTAGAACCCTCATCAAAAAAAAATTGCTCGATCATCACCCTGAGGATCTCCCTTGGGAGGTGTTCAATGCGCTCTCCAATTGTGATGTATTTGTGAAGTTTATTCTATTGGCGCTAGATGACGTGATTAGAATGTGTGCAAGAAATTCCACCCTTGCGGTGGCTATTCATCGCCTGCTCTGGCTGCGACAGTGGGGTGCTGATGATGCTACAAAAAAGACTCTTACTGGGCTCCCCTTCAGAGGGCGACGACTATTTGGGGCTGTCCCGGCCCCCTCGAGGCAGGAGCACCCCCCCTCCCCCCTACCTTAGTGTTAAACAGGAACCAGGGGTGTCTTTCCTGATTTTTGGGGCAGACTCCTTCCCCACGAGCAGCAGGCAACGCTCTGGCCCCTCCGGCGGGGCTAAGCCCAAATCTTCCACCAAACCCCCTCAAGCATGATGGGGCACCCTCGCTGGGCGAGGGGATGGCTGTAGCACCTTGCTCTTATCAGGAGGCATTTCGCCTCTCTCTGGCGGATCAGGAGGTGGTGTCCTCCAGATACAGGATAGAGTTTGCTGCACTGCCTTCCCCAGTTTTTTTTATCAGACCCCAGGTACGCCTGGTCTCTGCCCCTGTTCGGTTGCTGGCTCAGGCCATGTTAGGCCTGCAAGGTCTGAGGGTCTCTTGCAGATTGCCCGTAATAGGCAGAGGCAAGGGCCGATATACCACCTCCCACAGCCCCCCCAAAGGATGGGTCAGGTGGCCCATTCTGGATTCACAGCAATTCTCTAATTACAGGCAGTTTCCTGTATGGATACTCTTGAGTTTGGCCATTAGCACCTTGCGCCCAGTGGGCGTCTTGCCTCCCGGGGCACTCTTCAATGCTTATGTTTATATTCCTGTGCCCTCAGATATCTGAGGCTCTCCAGGTTCGTGTTGGAAGTCCAACACTGTTAACTCAGGTGCTGTCGATGGTCATGTCTCTGATGAGACCAAGGGACGTCCGCGTGATGTTTCCCCGGACGCCCTTCCTCACTTCCCTGTCTCTGAGTCAGGATAGTTGGATACCCGGCTGGTGGGCCATTGGGAGTCATTTGGATGGGTGTTCAATCACCTCGAGTCCTCGCTGTTCCCTAAAGTGGTGACTCCATTAATAGGAATGATGCTGGATCAGGTTCAAACCAGATTCTCCCCCTTTCAGCAATTAGGTGGGCATCCTGGTCTCAGGGGCCCGGTCCCTCACTACTGTCCCGGTTCTTAACACCAGGCTGGGATGCAACTGGTGGGTCGTCGTTAACTTGCTCGGCAGGAGCCCGAGCAGCTAAAGGGGTCCCTTATGCTTAGTGCCCTTGAGCCGTCTGCGACTTCTAGTGGTAAGCATAGGACAGGGATCCAGCACCCCTGGAGCAGGGCCTGTGGGCCTTCCCTCCTATATGACGGTTTTCTCATAAAAGTGGATGAACTCGGGGAACCTGTCTGGGGGCAGTTCCCTCTTGCCTTCCTGGAAACGGCCACCATGGATGCCAACCTTTCAGGTTGAAGGGGATGGTTTCTTCCAAAAACTCCCGGCGATTCTGGTGTTGGTGGGGCCCTTAGAGGGTCCTTACGACTATGGAAGTCTAAGCAGAAAGCATTTTTCAGTTGGCTCTTCTCGACCGTTCCCCCTCTGGAATTGCCAGGCTGGGGGTGTTTGGTCCGTCTGTTGACAGGCGTACTACATTAACCATCGGAAGGGGCCTGGAGTTGGCGGACCTTCCAGGGAGTGTCTATGTTCCCTTCTGGGGAGACAATGCCCTCTGCATGTTAGGGATATTAGCTCCGGATAAGCCCCTCTGCGACAGGATGTGCTAATCCCCGTGTCGTTATGGAATCCATCCGGTCATGGCTCTGTTGGGTTCTGTCACCCTCACTGGCTATCGGCCTTGTTTCCCTGTCCCAGAATCCTATCTCAGTGGTCCGGATGCCTTAGTACCGTCTTGACAGGACTTTTTGTTTCTGTATTCCCTTCTCCATTCCCTCTGCTAGGCAGGGTTATGCGGAAGATTACTCTGGTAAGGGGACCGGTAATGCTGGTGGCCTCCAGTTGACCTAGTAGGGTGTGGTTGCAGTTATGGTACTGTGGTCAGTAGTCCTGCACCTTGCAAGGAGTGCCAGTTGATCGCTCAGGGCCCCTTTACATCACTATAGTTCATGGTCTCTGGCCTAAGTGGATCTGTCTGCTGAAGCATACATCTTGACGGAGACAAGTTTAGCTGCCTCAATGTTGTGGCTAGGGGAGGTTTTGGAGTGAGCCTCTTCTGCGTCTTCTTCTATTGTCGTAGGGTATGGCATACCCTCATTTATTGGGACGAGTCTAGTCCTCTTACTTGTTGGACGTTCCCGGGTTCCAGGGCTCCAGTGTGGCCTTTAGCATAAATTGGAGTTGGTCCCCCAGCTCTGCTCTCTGATGGGTCAGGCTCTGCCCGGTCCACCTTGCCTTAACAGTTCTGGTTCAGTCTTCCTTGGTTAAGGCCTCCTTCAGGGGGTGCTTATGTGCACCCTCCATCTACTCCTATGGCCCCCGTTGGGATTGAAATTGGTTTCATTCCGTCTGCTTGCAGGTTGTCTCCTGGTCCTATTCAGGACACTGTCTGGATGTCCTTACCCTTAAGGTGGTCCTTCTGGTGACTGTTACCTTGGTCAGGCGTGTGTTAGCGGGCGGTTCGGTCTACCTAGCCCTCCTTCCTTGAGATACACCAGGATAAGGTGGAGTTCCGCCTGAAGCCGGATTCTCTACATCTGTAGGTGTCGTATGTTCAATTATCTGAGATATTGTTTTCCACGGCTGTTCCCCTTCCTTGCCACGTCGAGGAAGTGGTTCTGCATTCCTTATGCAGGTGTTGGCAGTTTTTCCTAGAAGTCACTGTGTTCCTTAGGGGAACTGAGGTTCCTTGGGGCTTGTGGTCATTACATCCTGAATGTGCTCAATCTCGCCTGCTCTCGGGAGTTGGGCGGTTTGGTCCTGGTTGTTACCTTAATGGATGTTACTCCTGGTACCTTGTTTTTGTTTTCATTAGCTAATTGGATTGTCAGGCTATTACTATTCAGGCAAGGGGGAGAACCTCCCTTGTCGCCTTGATTCCTTCTATGCATGCTGGATGCCTCTTGGGCTTTCAGCACCGGTTTTGTTGTTGAACTGATTGGTTAGGCCACTACCATTGGCCTTCTGTTCATACCTTTTGCAAGGTTCCTTTTTTACAATGTTGATGTTAGGGCCTCAGCTCATGCTGTCTTGGCCGTCTGGTTCTGCAAGTGACAGTGCTTTAAACTGTCTGCTGTGGTCGTATTGTTGTTGGGGATCCCACCCTACTTATGGACACTGCTTTGGGATGTCCCGAGTGTAAGTATTATATCTGGAGCAGGACGTACTGTATACTAAGAATAATACAATTCTGTGAAATACCTGTAGAATTGGTATTATTAGTATACAGTACGTCCTGCTCCACCCCACCCTGTTGTTGCTTTTTTCTGGATCCCCCGTATGGTGATTGTTATCATGGTTATCTTTACCAGTTGTTCTGGGTGGTTTAATTCTCCCAGCTTCTCGCAGGCGAGCGGGGCTTTACAGCCCGAGGCCCTGCGGGACTATTTCCACCCGTCCTCTCTGTGAAGAATATGCCTCCCAGCCTGGGCTGCATTGGTCGGGTGAAGGTAGGCAGCACCTCGTGTGCTTAACGGAGCCATGCTCCTCCGCAATCCCCCACCATAGGGTAGGCGGTTTAGGCTGATGGTGAGCCTCTAGTGGATGCCCCTCCCGCATTATTGCCCCATACCCCGGGTAGTGCTGGACCCTGTGTAAGGGTCGCCATCCTCCCTCATTCCCCAACTAGTTAGTGGGAAAAGAAAGGGGGGGTATGTGTGTGGACGGTCCCTGTGTACCAGTATTTCACGCTTATGGCCTTATTTCTGCCCTTCATTAACATTGAAATGTCAGAGCCGTGCTGCTTGCTCTTTATTTGGTTCTCGGCTACCGCCGTATGTCTTATGCACAGTTTGCTGCGTTGTCTAGATGCTGTGGCGCCTTTTCCTTATTAGATGCAACGGTTTTTCTACGAATCCTTAAGCGTGTGATTGTATCCTTGCTTTGCCGTTACCTCAGAGCTTTGCGCTCTCCGGAGTGGGCGGGGACTTGAATTGGCGCGCTCCGCGTCACGGCCGAGCATCAAGCCCGCCCTTCGAGGTTCGCTGGGCGCCATTTTGCTGATCTTTGCGCGCGCACGTGGTGGCGGTTTCCCTCCTCCCTTGGTCTGTAAGTGCCCTTGCGGGTGATTCCTTTTTATATGTTTTCCAGCTGCGCATGGCTCTGACACCCATTCTTCTCCTTATGTCTTTCAGACGCTAAGATTCCGGTGGCATCCCCCGGCCTGATATATATCTTAAACGGGCTCACTTTTATATTCTCCCACATTCCGAGCGGGTCTTGGGGCATCCGGGGTCGCTTATTGCATAAATCCCTGCTGGCATATTGCTTTGATAATCACCATATGGAGGCATCTCAGAATTATGTGTCTGGGGTCCCGCGGGGACAAGACTGGCTGTGTACTGCGTGGGGACCACCCCACGCTGACGCTGACAGAGCACGGGTCTGCGGACCGTGTGCTGAACAAGCACTGGCCCTGCAATCAGGTTTACCAGTGGCTGCATCTTGCTTCAATACATCTGTCTCCCCTTGTTTAAATCTCACTCCTGATGAGTCGCACTCGAGCGGGGATGACCAGCAGGTGGTGCCGCGCAGGCTACCTACGGCTGAGCAGGTGATGCCTGGTTGGCGGAGCGCTTGGGCGCTGGAAAGAAGCGGTCCCTGACGCTTCCTGGTTCTATGTTTTCCAAGCAAACTGAAGAGTCTGCTGCTATGCAGGTCCTCGATCCTTCGGATGAAGGTGGACTGTTCTCAGGTTCCGGTTCCTCAGACGAGATACCTTGGACCCGTGATAATTCTGGCCCTGGTTCCTGGGGCCGGTGTGACACTGATAAATTACTTATAAAGATCTTTGGAGCACTGTCCATCTCTCCTCCGGGAGAGTTTCCCAAGCCCAAGAGGGAGAGTTTCCACACGGCGATGCCGCGCTTGGAATTTCTGGAGCAGGATCATTCCAGGCTCTTATATCTAAGGATTGGGAATCACCTTGTGAAATTACAGGAGTTCCGGGGGTCTGGGATTGGAAGTACCCTTTTCCCCCTGATGTGGTTGGCTGCTGGTCAGTCCCTCCCGAGGTGGATGCACCTATTATTGGGGTTGCTAACCCTCCCTTCATGACAGCCTCTACTCATCGTACCCTTCGGGATGCTGAGGACCGGCGCATTGACAGACTGGCTTCCCACGCCTTTTCGTGTGCAGGGACGGCTCTGCGCCCGGTCTGTGGCGCGGCCGTCACTGCGGTGACCGCCAGGACCCTTCTTAGGAAGATACTTGACCACCAGCCGGAGGATCTCCCTTGGGAGGTCTTTAAGGCACTGTCTGATTGTGATGTTTTTGTGAGTTTATTCTCTCAGCGATGTTGAAATGTGCGCTAGAACCTCGGTTCTTGTGGTGGCTATTCGCCGCCTGCTTGGCTGCGACAGTGGAGGGCTGACAATGATACTAAAAAGGCTCTTACTGGCCTTCCCTTTAGAGACGACGCTTATTGTGGCCCGGTTGGACCTTTTGGAAAAAAGGAGTAAGGCACCCTCGAGCAGAAGGCCGTCTCGGCCTCCCAGGGGCAGGGACAACCCTCCCCTTCCCTACGTTAGTGTCAAGCGCGAACTAGAAGTGTGCTTCCAATTTTTTGGAATGGAGACCCGCCCCAGGGGGGGCAGGCAACGCCCTGGGTCTTCCGGCTGTGCGAAGTCCAAATCTGCCGAAACCGCACAAGCGTGAAGGGACGCCCTCGCCTTGTTGGGCGAGGGGACTGCCGCAGCACTGGGCTCCTATCACAGGGCGCCGTGCTTCTTTCAGGTTGTTACAGTAGGTAGTCCCCCCGGATGCAGAATGGAGTCTGCTGGGCGGTCCTTTTTCTAAGGTTATCAGGGTTCTTCTAGTCCCTGTTTTTCCCTTCGGGAGTTGAGGCAGGCCGAGTTTGGCGTGTAGGGTCTGGGCTCTCTTACAGGTTGGCCCTTGACCTGTGATTGCATCCACTTTACCCTTCCCCTCCGGGATGAAGCAGTCTGACCCAGGTTGGCATTCTGGGGCCTAGAATTTATACCTTAACAGGCAGTTTCTACATGGTATCTACCTGTTGGGCCGCAGGCGCTTTAGTCCAGTAGACCTCTTGATGCATGTGAGGATTTATAATCCCTTTTTAGTCCCCTGTGCCTTCAGGACACCTAGGCCACTTCCAGCCAGTGTTGAAGGTCCAACTCTGCGCATTGGGGTATTGTTTTGGTTCCTCTCCTGCTCCCAGAGGACTCACCAAGGCGAGTATGGGAGTGGTGTCTTGGACGTGCCCGTGTGGCGTCCGCGCTAGGTTCTACTTTATTGTCCTTCTTTGCTTCCTATTTTTGCATCAGGCCGTGTTGGCTATTGACTTGTGGCTCCTTTGGGAGTCCTGTGGATTGGTGCTCAGGCACATCACTTACTTAGTGCCCCCCGTTTCGGTATCTTCCTACGGGGTGGCATTTAGATTGGTTCATGTTAGAACCTTCCTTCTGCTAAATGTGGACTTGTTATGGAAAGGGCCTTGCCCTCTTTGATGTCACACTTCCTTTACCTTGCAGCTGGTGGGCCTGTTGGTGGCAGCCCAGATGCTGTCCCTTGGGCCCTGCGACACCTTAGGTTACTTATCCTGGACAGGGTTCCAGCACCCCTGGAACTAGGTCAGTACGCTCCCCCTCGTTACGGGGGTTCCTTTTGAGGTTGTAAATTCAAGGAAGATGTCTGGGACCATTCCTTCCTTTTCTATTCTCCCTGTAGATGGTCATCATGGGTACCAAGTCTTGCAGGTGGACAGGGGGGTCTTATTTCTCCTGAAATCCCCCGTGGTTCCTAAAGGGGTCCCCTTAGGGGATCCATCTTCATACGGTTTTTTGGTTGACACATTGAGCCTTTGGTGGGCTCAAATTTGCTGGACTACTCCTCTTCAGGACTTGTCCTTTTTGGGGACTCTCGATCGGTCTGAGGACAGTGGCTTGTCCCTTTTTATCTGTGAAGGTCTCGGAACAGGTTGACCCTTCAAGAAGGTTCCGGTTCGGTTCTAAGTGGGGGTTTACATCCTTTGCACTTCATTGGTATTAGCTTGGCTGGCTGCCCTAACGTGGCAGGAAGTTCTATTCTAGTATCTCACTGAGTCCTTACTGGTGTGGCCCTGCGGGGCCCCTTTGCTATTACAGGGACTCTGTCCTGGGTTATTGTCCCAGGACTCTCTGGCCTTGGTCATGAGGGCCTAGTATTGCTTCTGTCAGGACATTATATTCTATATGTCTTAACTTCTTTCACCCTGCCAGGCGTGGTTCTGCATAAGATTGCAGTAGAAAGGGAGAACCGTTATGCTGGGGGCCCTGGGTGGCCCAGCAGGGCGTGGTTCGCAGATTTTCTGCTGAAGACAGTCGTACTGTATGCCCTCTTAAGAGGGCTGTTCTGCCTATTCAGGCTCCTTGCTACGTCGCCCTTACCTACAGGCCTTTTAGGCGATTGGTCGGTTTGCTTTTCACCCTATTGGAGATGGGTATCTCTGGGTGTCTTTTCTCTATTGGAGGGCTAGGCCTAGCTCCCTCCTCTTCTTCTCCCTTTTCTGACGGCTATGTTGGAGTATGCTCTTCTAGTCTGCTTTGCTTGGACTAGCTCTCTTTCCTGCGGGATGTTCCCTTTCCCTGGGTCCTAGAATTATTATAGCACGGTTAAAGTTGGCTCCCCAACTCAGTGCTCTGAAGGTTTCAGGGCTCGCCCTGTTCACCTACTGCAGAAGTCTAGTTCAATCTTCTGTGTTGCGCATTCCTCAGGGGTTGCTCAGGTGCATTCCCCAGGGAATTCTATGCTCCCTTTTGGGGGGGGGGTTACTTATCCAGATGCCCTGCTAAGGGTTCCCTTGGGTCTTATTCAGGTTATTCAGGTTCTTGTCTGAACTGTTCCTTCCCTCATATCGCTCTTCTGGGGCGGTTGCTTCAGTCAGCAATGTGCCATAAAGGACGGCTCTGTTAGCGGTCCTAGTCATATATATATATATATATATATATATATATATATATATATGTGTTATATATCTGTACACCATGAGGTGAGGGTGTTCCGCCTTACGCAGAATTGGGTCCAGGCGGGGTTCTTATTCTCTTTTAGTCCAGACCCTACGGTCTCTGGGCTATTGTCTGGCTTACTCTGAGTGAAAGGGATCTGTATCCCTCAACAGGTGTTGGAGATTTTCCTGCTCTTTCTCTTGTCCCTGGTAGGGATTATGCCCCTTGGGGCTTATAGGTTCTCCATCCTTATGTACCGGATCTGATTGCTAACACGGGTGTAGGTGCCCTTTGGCTTGGTCCTGCTCGGTTGGCTTTGTCCTTCTGAGCCTAAAGTAAACGTCTTGGCTCTTGCTGAGCCTTGTTAGCGTTGTTTTTCAGTATTCCTGCTGGTCTCGCCTGAGACCTGGGTTCATATTCCCAGATGGGGAGAGTTCTAAGGTTGCCATGGCTACCCTTTTTTTCCAGTAGCATGGTTAGGCTGTTACTCTAGCCTACTCGTTAGGGGAAGATTATTCTTCTCTCTTGGTTTTTGCTCTCTTACTACTTGTGCTTGGCTTGGGCATTTCAGCACTAGGTTCTGTTGAGCAAGCTGGCTAGTCCGCTGCTTGTGTTCAGTTCTGCCTTTACAAGAATTCAAAGGCTGTGGTTAGAGCATTGCTCTCGTTGCTCTTGGTAGCATGGTTAAGGTGGCAGCACGTTTATGGTTGTCTGTGCCTTTTTTCTCGGGGATCCCACCCTACTTATGGACACTGCTATTGGATGTCCCACATGTAAGGACTATGTCTGGAGCAGGACGTGCTGTCTGCTTAGAATAATACAACTCTGTGAAATACTCACCTGTAGAGTTGGTATTATATGCAGACAGCACGTCCTGCTCCACCCCACCCTGATTCACCTTGTTCTGGATCCCCTGTGTGGTGATTATTATCTTGGATATTATTGCCAGTCTCTGGGTGGTTGTTTTCCTCCTGGCTTCTTCTCTCACTGCTTGTCAATGCTGGGGATTTGTGGGAGGTCCCTCGGTGTATGTAGGGCCAGGAGGAGCTTGTTTTCTTCATGTTCTGCAGTGCACGGCGCTGAAGGCGGAGGATTGCCCACATGTAAGGACTATGTCTGGAACAGGACGTGCTGTCTGCATATAATACCAACTCTACAGGTGAGTACTTCACAGAGTTGTATTTTTTACATGTCTCTGCAGTGCAGCACAATCTGGCGGAGGATAACCCAAGTGTAAGTAATCTATCTGGAGCAGGACGTACTGTATACTTATAATACCAATTCTACAGGTGAGTATTTCACAGAATTGTATTTTTAAATATGCCGCCGCACGCGCTTCTGCGGCGTTCCGCGGTTGGCGGTGGCTTTACCTCAAGCGCTGCTGCGCCATCATTGGTTGCTTGTCACGGGTTCGGCTTCGCGCTCTTCGGGGGCGGGGCCTGCGGATGGCGCGTTCCGCATCGCTGTCTCCGCGGCCCGCCCCTCGAGGTATACTCAGCGACATTTTTCCAAGTATGTCACACACCCCGCTTCCACTATTCATGACATATGGGTTATGGTCCAGTAGAGGGCGAACTTCTGCAGAGATGAAAGCAAAAAAGAAGCCCCTTGGGTAGGAATCACCTTAATAGGTGTTTAGGGAGCCATGCTCCCCCTTGAGACCCCATATAAAGGGGTAGGCGGAATCCGGGTTGGTGATCCCGGTTTGGGATGCCCTGTCTCTATTTGCATATATATATATATATATATATATATATATATATATATATATATATATCCCTTACACCATACTTGGTGCGGGATTATCCCCCTTCCGGGTCCCTCTGGTAACGCTCCAGTGGGGGGGGCAGACTTTTCCTTTTCTTTCAGTGTGAATGTGTTTGTGTATGGCGCTTGGTGCTTCACTTTACAGTCTTGTCGCCGTTTTTTTCTGCCGCTGCTGAGGGGAGCTTCTTCACCTCAGGCTGCGGTGTTAAGGGGGCGGGGCCGGGCGCTACGCGCGCTGCCACGGCCCGCCCCCTCTTCTGTTGGAGCCAATTGCGGGCCCAGGCCACGGCTGGGAACCGCGCTGCTGGTTGAGAGTGTAGGGGGCGGGGCCAGGCGCGGCGTGCGATGCGCGCTGGCCTGCCCCTTCTTCTTCTCCCTCTTCTGAGCTGATGAGCGGTGGCAGCCATTAGACAAGACACGTGAGTGCCCTCCCGGGCTCCCCCTTTTATGTTCCTGAATTGGCCATGTGCCCCATTCTGTCAGGGGACAGCGTTAGTACTTGTCACTTTTTCCATTGATTTTTGATGGTATATATATGATATATATGTATGCATATTTATATAGGTGTGTGTGCATATGCTTATAGCCACTCCTTTGTGTCTTTCTGTGCCTTGCTTAAAAGGGGGTTCACCCGGTCCTAGGGTCCCTAGCAGAAATTTGGGGCACTTATAAATCCTCCCACTTGGGACTTAAGGGGCATCCCGGGTTGCTTACTAGCGTAATTCCCTCGGGTCCTTGCGACTACCTTAAAATCACCATATGGAGGCTCCACAGGATACCGGGCTCGGGCTTCCCTTGGGACAATCCCGGCTATGTGTGGGTTGTGGGGTATGCCTTACGGGGGAGAATGTACTTATTTACATACCATGTGCACAACAGGTTATAACGCGGCAGTCGGGACCCCAGGCGTCTGGGTCAGTGCCGCCCGCCTCTCCTACCCCACCCCGCATCATTCGTACCCCAAGTGACACTGCCATTAGTGGGGAGTCGCAATCGGATGTATGTGCCAGGCTGGCCAACCTTGAGAAAATTATTTCTAGCTCAGTGGGCAGAAAGGCCACTGCTAAGAAAAGGCATCTGTCACCGGCTACGCCGGTAATTTACTTTGATGATTATGACCCCCTGATTGGGCTGATTATTCCCCGCTTGAGGAGGGAGAATTGTTTGAGGAATCTGAGACTGAGGAATTGCAGTTCTTTGATTCTGATGCCGGGCGGGCGCTGGGGAAGCTGTTGATACCCCCAGGGTCCTGACCCATCTCTTAGAGGTTCTGGATATATTCTAAGTGTGCCATACACTCCACTTCGATCTTCATGACATATAGGTAATATCCAGTAGAGGGCGAATTTCTGCAGAGATGAATATGCAAAAAAGAAAGCCCCTCCTGGCCCATATAAACCTGGGACCTCCCACCAATTTCCCAGTTCCTTCTCTGCAGGAAGGCGAGCAAGACAGAAGATGAAGACTTATCTTACTTGCAGGTAAGCCGGGCTCTCGCCCCGCCCCATTTTTTGTACCTGTTGAGCCTCCCAGCTTAGGCTGCGGATCCTGGCAAGGGTAGGAGCAGTGCTCCACCGTGACACCTCATTTTGGGGTAGGCGGAAAACCAGGTTGTGGTGATCCTGGTATGGCTTGCCCCCGTCCATACTAGCATGCGGCATTATTATTGGCTGGGGTTCCCTTCCCCCCTCAGGTCCCTTACTTCCCTCTGGGGGGGGGGGGGCTGGCGCATCCTAACTGGCCTCTCCTTTGCTTTATTTAATTAATGATTTAATTATGTACAGTGTGTGTGTCTGTTTATGGGTGCTTCACAGTTGTAGGTGTGTGTGTGTGAGTGGTCCACCTGGCTGTAATCCCTTATGAATTGGTTGCATATGGCTTCCTGTCAGCCTGCGTGATTCTCTCAGGCTGTGTGTGTGTAAAGGGGGCAGGGCGGTGGCCCCGCCCCCTCGTTTGGCGTGTTTTTTTTTTGTGGGGCCTCCCTCAGGCCAGATCCGCTCCTGGGAAGGGGGCGTGGCCGGGGGACAGGGCGCCTTTGGTGCTGGCATGCCCCCCTTCTTCTTCCTGGGTCTTGTTCTTCAATGCCAGGGGCCATCTTGTGTGCATCCGGCGTGGCTGTTGCTGTCCTAGGGGACAGGTAGGGGCCTGTTGGCCATTTTCATTGTTATTGGGGGTCACTCTCTGGTGGGGTGGGCCCCCTGGGGCCTGTGTGGGACGTGGACGATGATTCTATGGATTTGTCAGATTATTCTCCTTTAGAGGAGGGGGAATTGTATGAGGAGCCAGAGTCTGGTTTTGTACAGTCTGGTGATGCTTTTGTTGGGCAGGCGCCTGGGGATGCCGTGGATACGGCTGCTGTTTTGTCGCATATGTTGGAAGTGTTGGATATTGATCCCCCGGAGGCGCCTCCTCTAAAGAAGGGGGAATTTTTTGGGGTCCGCAAGCCCCGTCTAGAATTCCCTACTCAGGATAATTTTGACGCACTGATCCAGAAAGAATGGGAGAGGCCCAGTCGGCTTCCTGGTGCTCCCCAGGGATAGGATAAGAAGTATCCTTTTCCGGTGGAGGCGGTCAAGCGATGGGCCTCTCCCCCCGAGGTCGATGCGCCTGTTTTGGGCTTGACCAATTCTTCTGTGCTGAACACCCCTGACGCTACTTCCCTTAAGGATGGCGAGGATAAGTGCCTTGATCATATGGCTTGTCATGCTTTTGCCAGTGTGGGATCGGCCCTGCGGCCGGCTTGTGCATCTGCTCTAGTGTCGCTTGCTACCAGGTCTCTTATTAGGGACTGGCTGAATGACGGTCAGTCTGATCCGGCTAGCGCTGAGTTTGCTACCCTTAAGAGGTGTCTGCTATGGAAGATTCTATTGTCATGTGTAGCAGGACGTCGGCCTTATTGGTGGCTATGCGCAGATTGGTCTGGCTACGTCAGTGGATGGCAGATTTTGGGGCCAAGAAGTCGCTCACAGCTCTTCCCTTCCTGGGTGCGCGGCTGTTTGGAGATAAATTGGATGCTGTTGCTAAGGGAGGTAAGTTACCTCAGCGGAAGAAACAGCGCCGTCCCTTTCGGGGAGGGCGGTTCTTTCACCCCTTCCTTTCGTGGAGCCAGAGCGACTAGGGGTCTGCCCGTCTCTGGTGTCAGGGGCTCGTCCTGGAACAGGGGCAGAGGTCGGGCACGTCCAACGGCTGCCTGGGGTTCCAAGCCTAAGCCCGCCGGTAAGCCGGCTCAGCAATGAAGGGGCGCCCTCACCCGCACGGGTGGGGGGACGGCTGCGGCTCTTCTTCCAGGTCTGGGCCCGGGAGGTCACAGACAATTGGATCTTGGAAGTGGTCTCGTCTGGGTACAAACTGGAGTTCAAGTACTGGCCGCCGCCAAGGTTCTCGGGTGCCCTCGGACCCTCAGGCTGCACAGGGACTCCTGTTAGCAGTAAAAAGCCTTCTGGACATGGGAGTTATTTGCCCGGTGCCTCAGTCGGAGAGAGGCAGGGGTTACTACTCCAACCTTTTCACGGTTCCCAAAAAGGAGGGTTCGGTGAGACCCATTCTAGATCTCAAGGTTCTAAACAGGTTTACCAGAGCCAAAAAGTTTCGCATGGAGACATCCATAGACATCAAGGATGCATATCTGCATGTTCCCATTTTTCCAGCTCATCAGAGATTCCTCCGGTTTGTGGTGGAGGATCAACATTTTCAGTTTGTAGCTCTTCCCTTCGGGCTGACCTCGGCGCCAAGGGTCTTCACCAAGGTCTTGATGGGAATAATGGCCCTGCTCAGAGCTCAGGGCATTCGCATTGTGCCTTATCTGGATGACCTGTTGATCTCAGCTTCTTCCCTCAGTCAGGCGGAGCTTGACACCCACCGGGTGGTGTCGACTCTGGAGAAGTTCGGGTGGGTGATTAACCGCCCCAAGTCCTCTCTCTCTCCATCACGAGTGATTTCATTTCTCGGCATGACGCTGGATACCTTTCAGGCCAGAGTGTTTCTGCCCCAGACCAAGGTGCAGGGGATTCAGGATCTGATCCGCCTTCTTCGGGCCAGCTCTTGTCCCTCTATTCGACGGGATGAAACTGGTGGGCTTGATGGTGTCCTCTTTCGAGGTGGTACCATTTGCTCAGTTTCACATGAGGTCTCTTCAACTACACCTTTTGACTCATTGGGACAGGTGTCCGCAGTCATTGGATCAACCTTTCAGGATGTCTCCCAGGGTTCGGCAGTCCCTTCGGTGGTGGCTGGAGTCGAGCAATCTGTTAAGGGGCAGATCCTTTCGGGTCCCTTGTTGGGAGATGGTTACCACGGATGCCAGCCTGTCGGGCTGGGGAGGTTATTGGAAAAGTCATCAGTTCAGCGGGGTGTGGAGTCCTCAGGAGGCTCACATCCCCATCAATGTCTTGGAGCTCAGAGCCATCCGGCTTGTTCTGTCGTGGCTGACGTCACAATTACGGGGTCTACCGGTTCAGGTTCGGCCAGACAATCGAACGGCGGTAGCCTACATCAATCACCAAGGAGGGACTCGCAGCAGGAGTGCCCTTGGGGAAGTCTCTCTGATCCTGCGCTGGGCGGAGAGCGATGTTCCTTGCATTTCGGCAGTCTACATTCCGGGAGTGGAGAACACGGAGGCGGATTCCCTGAGCAGGGCATTTGCATCTTCTGGCATTTACTATAGGACTTGGAGGTCCGATTGGTGTGAGGCTAGGGCCTTGCCTTGCAGGGTGTTTTCGATTCCTAGGATTTGGGAGTTTCTTCAGCATAATCTGGATCTTGGGTTCCAGCTTAGTACTTTGAAAGGACAGGTTTCTGCTCTTTCGGTTTTCTTCCAGAGGTCTTTTGCACCCGCTGGTTAAGACCTTTTTCCAAGCCCTCGGAAGGCTGTGGTTCCTGTTTGGGATTTGAACTTGGTTCTTTCGGCTCTCCAGGGTCCTCCTTTTGAGCCGTTACAGGATATTGCTCTTTCGGTTCTTACTCAGAAGGTTGCTTTCTTGGTGGCTATTACCTCTGTTCGGCGTGTCTCTGAGTTGGCGGCTCTGTCAATTCAGGCCCCTTACTTTGAGAGACACCAGGATAAGGTGGTTTTTCGTTTTAAGCCAGATTTCCTTCCTAAGGTGGTGTCTGCTTTCCACCTCAATCAGGATATCGTTCTCCCTTCCTTGTGTCCTAAGCCTAACAATGACAAGGAGAGGGTTCTGCACAATTTGGATGTTGTTCGCTGTGTGAAGTACTATTTGGTGACTACTTCTTTCTTCCGCAAGACGGACGCTTTTTTCGTGGTGCCCTCCGGGCCCAGGAAAGCTTTGGCGCCTGCTAAGTCTACGATTAGCAAATGGATTCGTCAGGCCATTGTTGGGGCCTATTCTGCTTAGGGGAGGACTCCCCCTTTTAGGGTCACTGCGCACTCAACTCGTGTTGTTGGTGCATCCTGGGCTTTTCAGCACCAGGCTTCTGTTGAACAAGTTTGTAAGGCTGCTACTTGGTCTTCCGTTCATACTCCAAGTTTTACAAAGTTGATGTGCGGGCTTCAGCGGATGCTGTTGTTAGCCGCAAGGTACTGCAAGCTGCAGTGGTTTGATGTGTACATTCTTTACTGTTTCTGGGTCCCACCCATGACGGACACTGCTATTGGATGTCCCATATGTCATGAAGATCGAAGTGGAGTGTATGGCACACTTAGAATAATACCGTTTTGTGAGTACTCACCTTTAAAACGGGTATTATGAGTGTGCCATACACTCCACTTCGCCCCACCCATTTTTTTCAGGTATTCTGGGGCTTTTATATGGTGAACCATTGGTTTTGATTGTTATGGTTATAATTGGTTCTTCCTGGTCCCCTTACTGCTTTTTTACACTGGGAAATTGGTGGGAGGTCCCAGGTATATATGGGCCAGGAGGGGCTTTCTTTTTTGCATATTCTTCTCTGCAGAAGTTCGCCCTCTACTGGATATTACCCATATGTCATGAAGATCGAAGTGGAGTGTATGGCACACTCATAATACCCCTTTTAAAGGTGAGTACTCACAAAACGGTATTTTCCCCGCCAGCGGAGGCCCCTCCGAAGAAGGGGGAGTTCTTTGGGTTCTCTAAGCCCTGCTTGGAGTTTCCAAATCAGGATCATTTTGACAGCATGATTCTTAGAGAATGGGAGAAGCCGAGTCGCCTTCACGGTGTTCCTCAGGGTTAGGGATAGAAAGTATCCCTTTCCGTTGGATGCGGTGAAGCGCTGGCCTTCCCCTCCCGAGGTTCACGCGCCCATTTTAGGATTGTCCAACACCTCCGTTGTACATACTCCTGACGCCACTACCCTTAAGGATGGCGAGGACAAGCGCATTGATCAGATGGCATGTCATGCCTTTGCCAGTGTGGGTTCTGCCTTGCGGCCTGTCTGTGCATCGGCACTCGTGGCTGTGGCCACCAGGTCGGATATCAGGGATATGTTAAATGGGTCCCAGCTCAACCCGGAAGCGCTGAATTCATAACCCTTAAGAGGTGTGAATTGTTCATGAATTTTGTTTTGTCGGCTATGGACGACACTATTACCATGTGTAGTAGAACTTCGATCCTGTTGGTGGCCATGCGCTGATCGATCTGGCTGCGCCAGTGGGCGGCTGTTGCGGCCAAGAAGTCACTTTGACAGCTTTGCCCTTTTTGGGAACGCGGCTGTTTGAGACAAATTGGATTCTGTGGCGAAGCGTGGGAAGCTACCTCAGCATAAGAAGCTGCGTTGCTCCTTTCGGGGGGCAAGCTCCTTTAATCCTTCCTTTCGCGGTGCCTGAGGGGGCAGAGGTCTTGCCTACTCTGGCTTTAGAGGGGATTCCTGGAACAAGGGTAGAGGACGTGCCAGTCCAGCCTCTACCTGGGGTTCCAGGCCCAAGCCCGCTGCCAAGCCAGCTCAACAATGAGGAGGCACCCTCACCCCTGCGGGTGGGGGGACGGCTGCGGACCTTCTTCCAGGTCTGGGCCCAGGATGTCACAGACAAGTGGATATTGGAAGTGGTCTCGTCGGGGTACAAACTGGAGTTCGAATCCCGGCCTCCTCCCAGATTCCTAAGGTCTCGGGTGCCATCGGATCCTCGGGCGGCGCAGGGGCTCCTGTTGGCTGTAAAGAATCTCCTGGACATGGCGGTCATATGCCCGGTGCCTCTTTCAGAGAGAGGCCGGGGCTATTATTCCAACCTCTTCACGGTTCCCAAAAAGGATGGCTCCATAAGACCCATCCTGGATTTGAAGCTTCTCAACAGGTTTATCAGAACCAAGAAGTTCGGCATGGAGACTCAGCGTTCAGCTATCGGTTCCCTTCGTCAGGGGGATTTGATGACGTCCATAGACATCAAGGATGCTTACCTTCATGTACCAATTTTCCCAGCACACCAGAGATTTCTCAGGTTCGTGGTGGGAGATCAGCATTTTCAGTTTGTGGCCCTCCCGTTCGGGCTGACCTCGGCACCGAGGGTGTTTACCAAGGTCCTGGCGGGCATAATGGCCCTGCTCAGAGCCCAGGGCATTCGCATTGTGCCGTATTTGGACGACCTACTCATTACAGCTTCTTCCCTCTGCCAGGCGGAGTTGGACACCAGGACTGTGGTGGCGACGCTGGAAAGGTTCGGATGGGTGATCAACCACCCCAAGTCTTCTCTCTCCCCATCAATGGAGATCTCCTTTCTGGGCATGAATCTGGATACCAGTCAGGCCAGAGTGTTCCTACCTCAGCCAAAGGTGCAGAGGGTTCAGGATCTGATACGTGTTCTCCTGACCAACCCTTGCCCTTCCATTCGGCTAGGGATGACTCTGGTGGGTTTGATGGTGGCCTCCTTCGAGGCAGTCCCCTTTGCTCAATTCCACATGAGGTCGCTACAACTCCATCTGTTGCTGAAATGGGACAGATGTCCACAGTCCTTGGATCAGTCATTTCTGATGTCTCCCAGGGTTCGGCAGTCCCTTCAGTGGTGGCTGGAATCAAGCAGTCCGAAGGGCAATGCCACAAATTGGTAGTGCTGATCCTCCAGAGCTAATCTGAGGAATCTTTGATGACCTGGAAAGACAGGAATATGAAGGTAAGCATCTTTGATGTCCACTGAAGTCATGAAGTCTCCTGGATGCAGGGAACTGATAGCAGAGCGCAGAGTTTCCATGCGAAAGCACCTGCATTTGACAAATTTGTTGAGGATCTTCAAGTCTAGGATGGGCCTGACTGACACATCCCTTTTGGGCACGGTGAAAAGGTTGGAATAAAAATCCCTGCCCCTTTCTCGTAAGGGGACCTGACAGATGACCCCCAGCTCCAGAAGGCTTTGCACAGCCAGAATCAGAGCCTGAGCTGACATAGGGTCCTGAGACATCCGGGATCTGATGAATCTTGGGGGGGGGGGGGGGGGGGGGCAGGCAGCAAACTCTATCTTGTAACCGGAGGACACTACCTCCTGAATCCACCGGTCTGAGACATGAAGCCTCCAGACGTGAGCAAAGTGCTGAAGCCGTCCCCCCACCCGGATGAGTGAGGGCGCCCCTTTATGCCTGAGGGGGCTTGGGGGAAGGCTTAGGCTTGGAGCCCCAGGAAGAGCCAGGGCGCCCACGCCCTCTGCCCCTTCCCCAGAAATCTCCTCGGCCCCCGTAAAGGAAACCCGCTTCCCCAGTCTGGATCCACGGTAGGGGGAAGAAAAGGAGCCCGAGCCCCAAAAGGGACGAGACTGCCTCCTGCGCTGGGGTAACCTGCCTCCCTTAGCAAACAGGTCCAGGCGGTCCCCAAATAGGCGTAGTCCTTTGAAGGGAAACCCAGTGAGAGCCTTCTTGGCAGCGTTGTCAGCTGCCCACTGGCGCAGCCAAGCCGAGCGGCGTATAGCCACCACCAAGGCAGAGGCTCTGCCACACATCCTAATGGTATCATCCAAGGCAGAGAGGACATAAGCAGCAAATACCTCACAGCTCGAGAGTGCATTATACTCTTCACTAGACACATCATCAGGAGCACCATCTAGGACACTTTTAAGCAGGGTCCTAATAGCCACAGCTGTAATGGCAGAGGCACAAACTGGGCGCAGCGCCGTCCCCACACAGGCAAAGGCATGGGACGCCAGCTGATCAATACGCCGGTCCTCACTATCCTTTAGGGTAGTAGAGTCAGGGGAATGCATGACAGAGGTGTTAGACAAACCCAGGATTGGGGCATCCACTTCTGGAGGGGATGACCAACGCTTTACCACATCAGCAGCAAAGGGATATCTCTTATCCCAACTCTTAGGGACTCCGGGAAGCCTGCTAGGATGCTCCCGTTCCTTGAGCACAAGATTATTGAAATGAGATTGTTCAGGGAACTCTAAACGTGGCTTGGCACTATGAAACAATTCCCCCTGCTGCTTAGGAGCCGCGACCGGGGGAGAGAAGCAAGCACTTCAAAGATCTGAGCCAAAAGCCTATCAGTATCATCTGGGGCCCAGGGATCAGAGCCAGAATCATCATAACCCTTGGGCCGCTCATCAGATGACTCTGAGTCAGAGAACAATTCCGCTTCTTCCAGGGGAGTATAACCAGACAGTGCAAAGAACTCTTCAGCCTCCATAGGGAAAAAAATGACATCAGGCATCAAATGCCGCCTCTTAGCAGAGGCCTTACGCGCCATGGTATTAGCAAGCTACTTTTCAACACTAGCCAGTCTAGTAGACACATCAGCCTGAGAATCCCCACTGGTATGCAGCTCACGGGGAGTCAAGCTTGGGGGAGTAGGTGAAGCCATGCGAGGCGCAGGCCCAGCTACTGGTAAACCAGGCTGCAGCGCAAGTACCTGTTGGGCACAAGGTACACAAACCCGCACATTGTCAACACTTGTAGGGGACATTTCACACGCCACACACGGCCGGGCTTGTCCCGAAGGAACCCCAAGCACATTATCCTGAGAAGCCTCCATATGGTGATTATAGCGGCACAATAGGCCAATAGGGATTCACGCTATAAAAGCAACCTGGGATGCCCCAGTAGCCCGCTAGGGAAGTGGGAGGAATTAGCACACTAGGCCTCAAAAAGTTTAATAACTAAATAGAGGGGGTAGGGCCAGGAGAAACCAATTGAGTTTTACCCGTTTGTAAGACATAAACGAAAAACCCCGTAAGTGACATGCATACATGACATTAAGTAAAATAAACACTCACGGAATGCGGTAGGTAGGAAGCCTATGCAGCACGAAGAGCAAGAAAAAATAGCATTTTGTGATTACTCACCTTTAAAATGTGTATTAGAAGTATGTCACACACCCCGCTTCCACTATTCATGACATATGGGTTATGGTCCAGTAGAGGGTGAACTTCTGTAGAGATGAAAGTAAAAAAGAAGCCCCTCCCGGTCCATAAATACCTGGGACCTCCCACACATTCCCCAGTATATGACAGCAGTAAGGGAACCAGGAAGAGCTAATAAAACATACTTATCGATAAAAAGGTTCACCATATAAAGATCCAGAATACAAAAGGGGGGGATGAAGCGGGGTGTGTGACTTATAATACCCATTTTAAGGTGAGTAATCACAAAATGGTATTATTCCAAGTATGTCACACACCCCGCTTCCACTATTCATGACATATGGGACATCCAATAGCAGTGTCCGTCATGGGTGGGGATCCAAATACAGCAAAAAAATGCACCAATTTAAACCACTGCAGCTTGCAGAACCTTGCGGCCAAAAACAGCATCCGCACATCAACCTTATAAAACTTTGAAAAAGTATGAACGGAAGACCAAGTAGCAGCCTTACAAACTTGTTCAACAGAAGCCTGGTGCTGAAAAGCCCAGGAAGCCCCAACAGCACGAGTAGAAAGAGCAGTGATCTTAAAAGGAAGAACCCTCCCCTTAGCAGAATAGGCCCCAACAATGGCCTGGCGTATCCATTTACTAATGGTAGACTTGGCGGGCGCCAATGTTCACCAAGGTGCTGGCAGGAGTGATGGCTCTGCTCAGGTCTCAGGGCATTCGCGTGCTGCCATATTTGGACGACATTCTCATCACTTCTCAGTCCCTCCAGCAGACGGAGCTGGATACTCAGCAAGTAGTGTCCACACTGGAGTCCTTTGGCTGGGTGATCAACCATCCCAAGTCTTCCCTGTCTCCCTCCTTGGTGACGCCATTCCTGGAATGAATCTGGATACAGTTCAGGCAAGGATCTTTCTTCCTCAACAGAAGGTGGACAGTCTGCTAGCGCAGGTTCAGTTCCTGCTCTATTGCCCTCAACCCTCCATCAGGCAGGGAATGCAGCTGGTGGGCCTGATGGTGTCCTGCTTCGAGGCGGTCCCTTATGCCCAGTTTCACATGAGGCCTCTGCAACTCCACCTCTTGTGAGTGTGGGACAAGGATCCTGCGTTCCTGGACTAGGTCCTTGTTTTGTCCCCCCTAGCCAGGCAGTCCCTCTCGTGGTGGCTGGACTCCAGTCTGACAGGTTGGGGGGGGCTTCTGGAAGTCCCTACAGTTCCAAGGACGGTGGGGTCCTCAGGAGGCCCACACACCCATCAACATTCTGGAATTGAGGGCGATCAGGTTGGTTCTGGCTCGCTTGACCCAACACCTTCGGGGCTGGCCTGTTCAGGTACGCTCGGACAACCAGACGGCGGTTGCCTACATCAATCATCAGGGAGGGACCCCCAGCAAGGGGGCCCTCAAGGAAGTGTCTCTGATCCTGTCCTGGACACACTCTCTGTGTCACCGTTGGGGTCAGCCAGATGTGGATCTGTTTGCGTCCCGTCACAATCACAAGCTCCCAGCCTTTGTCTCCCTGCCCCAGGATCCTCTGGCCTTGGCCACAGATGCTCTAGCAATGTCATGGCAGGATTTTCAGCTTCTGTATGTCTTTCCTCCATTCCCCCTGTTGGGCAGGGTTCTGCGCAAGATAGCTCAGGAAGGGGTGCCAGCAATTCTGGTGGCTCCCAGGTGGCCAAGAAGAGTGTGGTTCGCAGACATAGCGCAGCTGGCAGTAGATCAGTACGCTCTGCCCAAGGTTCCAGACCTGCTCACTCAGGGTCACTTACGCCATCCCAATTTACAAACACTGGTTTTCTTCCAGAGATCTTTTGCTCAGCATTCTCTGATCAAAACTTTTTTCCAGGGGGTTACTCATGTGCGTCCTCTGCGTAAGCCTATGTTGCCTGTCTGGAATTTGAACTTGGTCCTGTCTGCCCTGCAGGGTGCTCCTATTGAATCTGTGCAGGAGGCTGCCCTGGCCATTCTTACTCTCAAGGTTGTCTTTTTGGTGGCCATTACTTCTTTTAGGCGTGTTTCTGAGTTGGTGGCGCATTCCATACAGCCCCCCTACTTTGAGAGACACCAGGACAAGGTGGTGTTTCGCTTCAAGCCAGATTTTCTGCCTAAGGTTGTATCTGCCTTTCATCTAAATCAGGATATTGTTCTACCCTCCTTGTGCCCTAATCCTAGTAACGCTAAGGAGGGGGTTTTGCATTCCTTGGATGTGGTTAGGAATCTGAAGTACTATTTGGTGGCTACTGCACCTTTCAGGAAAACTGATGCTCTCTTTGTGGTCCCTTCTGGTCCTAGGTTTGGCTCCTGCTAAATCTACTATCAGCAAATGGATCCGTCAGGCTGTGATTGAGGCCTACTCTGCTAAGGTGAAGAATCCTCCCTTCCGCCTTCCTGCTCATTCTACTCGTGCTATTGGGGCCTCTTGTGCCTTTCAGCACCAGGCTTCTTTTGAACAAGTTTTACAAGGTTGATGTCACGGCCTCAGCTGATGCTGCTTTTGGCCGCAAGGTTCTGCAGGTGGCAGTGGTCTGACCTGTCTGCTGTTACCTTTTTGGGATCCCACCCTACTTTACGGACACTGCTATTGGATGTCCCAAGAGTAAAGAATCTTATCTGGAGCAGGACGTACTGTATACTAAGAATAATACAATTCTGTGATTACTCACCTGTAGAATTGTTATGAGTATACAGTACGTCCTGCTCTACCCCACCCTTGTTTTCATTATCCTTGGATCCCCTGTATGGTGATTGTTATTGTTGTTGATAGTTACTGGTTGGTTATGTTATCATTCTCCCGGCTTCTTGTTAACTGCTTTTCAATGCTGGGGATTTGTGGGAGGTCCCGGGTATTTGAGGGGCCGGGAGGAGCCAATTTTGCGGTCTCTGCAGTCCAGCGCCATCTGGCGGAGTAATACCCAAGAGTAAAGAATCGTATCTGGAGCAGGACGTTTTGGTCCCCAATCAGCGCTGCCCCGCTGTGTGACACCCCCCAGGTCGGCGATACCAACTCACCTCTTCCCGGTCCTATGACGCATGTGCGGCCGCTCGTCCAATCAGTGTGCTCAGAGCCGCTGACATCACGTCATCTAAACCTTCCTCTAAAGCCAGCTGCTTCCAGCACACTGGCGGCCTCATCCCCCGCTTCCCTCTAACAGGGAGCACACCCCCGCCAGCCATTCAAATATGCCTGGCACGGGGACGCTCCCTGCTAGAGGGATAGTGGGGATGCGGCCGCGGCTCACACATGCTCCGTTGGACCTGGAAAGAAGATGAGTTTCTGGACGACCTGGGGGGAGGGAATTGGGTTTTGGTCCACTTTAATGCATTGTTATTGCCTATGCCTGGTGTGGTGGGGCCTCTCCCCTCGGTTGTGGCGGGCCAGTGCCCCTCATCTCCTCTCGTCTCTCTGTAGATCCACGAGACCATCGAGTCCATAAACCAGCTGAAGATCCAGAGGGATTTCATGCTGAGCTTCTCCCGGGACCCCAAAGGCTACATCCAGGACTGGCTGCTGTCCCAGAGCCGGGACCTCAAGGTAAGAGAGCTGAGCTTGTCCGTCCCTCCCCCGGCCAGAAACCCGCCTGCCTGTCACTGACCCTCTCCTCTCTCTCTCGTTAGATCATGACTGACGTGGTCGGCAACCCGGAGCAGGAGAGAAGAGCTGACTTCTATCAGGAGCCCTGGTCGCAGGAGGCCGTCAGCCGCTACTTCTACTGCAAGGTGCGTCATTGTGACTTCGCCCACCGCTGCAGAGGGGGCGTGTCTATCATCAAGTGCTTCCCTGTCCAATGATACCGCCCACAATCCCACCGCAGAGGGGGCGTGTCTATCATCAAGTGCTTCCCTGTCCAATGATACATGCCACAATGGCCGACGCCCCTCCTCCTGCATAGACCATACCAGAGAGGCGGCTGCTACTGGGCCTGTGACAGAAAGGGGCCTTGTGCAAGATCCTGGGTTTTGGTCCTTTCCCCCTGGGCACCCCAAACCCCCCCCCCCGTTTGCCCCAATTAACTTACCTCTCCTGGTAATACAGCGCATGTGCGTCTGCTGATCCAATCAGCATGCTCGGAGGTGCTGATGTCATGTAATCTAAGGCGAGCAGCTCAGAGCGCGATGGCGGTCGCATCCCCTGCTTCCCTCTAACAGAGTGTGCCTGCACTGGCCATTCAGAAATGCCTGATACGGGCACGCACCTTGCTAGAGTGATAGCGGGGATGCGGCTCGCACATGCGCCGTTGGACCGGGAAAATACCATTTTGTGAATACTCACCTGTAAAATGGGTATTATAAGTATGTCACACACCCCACTTCAAACATTAATTATTACACTTGGGTTATACCACCAGCAGGTGGCGACGTTGCAGAGAAGTCACGAAAAACAAGCCCCTCCTGGTCTATACATACCTGGTACCTCCCACTCATTCCCCAGTATTCAAAACAGCAGTAAAGACAAAGTACCAGGAAAAAACCCATTGGTAACCCTCAAACTGTAAACTAAACTTCACCTATAAAAAATCCGGGATACCAAAAAAGGGCGGGTGAAGTGGAATGTGTGACATAATTATAATACCCATTTTACAGGTGAGTATTCACAAAATGGTATTATTCTAAGTATGTCACACACCCCACTTCAAACATTCATTATTACACTTGGGACATCCAAAAGCAGTGTCCAGAAAAGGGCGGGTATCCAACAAGGCCATAAAGCAAAACTCAAACCACTGCAGCTTGCAGAACCTTGCGCCCAAACACAGCATCCGCTGAAGCCCGTACATCAACCATGTAAAAACTTGGAAAAGGTGTGAACAGAAGACCAAGTAGCAGCCTTACAAACTTGTTCCACAGAAGCCTGGTGCTGAAAAGCCCAAGACGCTCCAACAGCACGAATAGAATGAGCAGTGATACGAAAAGGGGGAACCTTCCCCTTGGCAGAATAGGCCCCAACAACAGCCCGACGAATCCATTTGCTAATGGAAGGCTTAGCGGGAGCCAAAACCTTTCCTAGGCCCACAGGGCACCACGAAAAAGACATCAGTCTTACGAAAAGGAGATGTAGTAAACAAACAATACTACACACAGCGTACCACATCCAAACAATGCAAACCCTCTCCTTGTCATTCCTAGGCTTAGGACCCAAGGAAGGAAAAACAATGCCCTGGTTAAGAAGAAAGCAGAGACCACCTAAGGAAAAAAGTCCGGTTTGAAGCGGAAAAACCACTTTGTCCTGATGTCTCTCAAAGTGAGTAGCCTGAACCGACAAGGCAACCTTCTGAGTCAGAGTAGAAAGAGCAATAACCTGCAAAGGCTCACAGGAGGAGCCTGAAGAGCAGAGATAACCAAATTCAAAACCCAAAAAGGGAGAAAAGGCCTCCTAGGAGGCTGCAATGCGAGACCCCCTGGAAGAAGTCTTGACCAAAGGAGGAAACGCAAAGGACTTTTGAAAAACAGTCAGACAAGGCAGCAACCTGCCCCATTAAAATACTCAGCTGAAGACCAGAGTCCAGCCCCGATTGAAGAAATTCCAAAATCCTGAAAACACAAAAGACCCGACAAGGCAAAGAACTAGCCTCACTCCAATCAATATAAGATCTCAACATCCTATAATAGATGGTAGAAGAGGACCTCCTCATGGCACTAATAAAAGTCTGAATAACAGATCCAAAAACCTTCCTCCCCTAAGATGGAGGTTTCAGCAGCCAGACCGTCACAGCCAACGTTGATGAATTGGGGCAACGCAGTTGACCCTGTGTGATAAGATCCAGCCAAAGAAGCAGATCGCACTGATCCACCGCCAGACAAACGAAGTCTGCGAAACACACCCTCCTTGGCCACCTTGGAGCCATGAGAATGGCTTGAACCCCGTCCAGGGCCAGCTTTCGCAACACCTTGCCTAGCATGGGGATCGGAGGAAAACAGATAAAGAACCCCAGGTCCCCCAGCTCAAGGACATGGCATCCACCGCCAGAGCCAGAGGATCCTGAGAGATCAACACGAATGTCGGAAGCTTGTAATTGTGACGCGAGGCAAACAGATCCACCTCCAGCGTCCCCCACCAGAGACAAAACGACCGAAAAACCTGAAGGTGGAAAAAAAACCATTCCCCCCGGCGGAAAGAGCACCTGCTCAGGAAGTCCGTCTCCGTGTATTCCAATCCTGAAAGGTACACTGCCGAGATGCAAGGAACATGAGTCCCCGCCCAGGCTAGAATCAGAGACACCTCTCTGAGGACACGCAGACTGCGAGTCCCTCCCAGACGATCGAATGTAAGCAACCGCCGACCGATCGACCGACTGAAACACAAAACCGGCAGACCCTGTAAATGCTGTGTCAAGTGAGACAGAACCAACCTGATGGCTCTCAACTCCAGAACGTTGATGGGCAAGTGGGCCTCCAGAGGACCCCACCTCCCCCAGAACCGAGCGTCCTTCCAGAAAACTCCCCATCCCGACAAACTGGCGTCCGTGGTGACAGTTTCCCAAAGAGGCAACAGAAAAAACCTGCCTCTCAAAAGAATGTCCGAGACCATCCACCACAGGAGAAACTGCCGAACCCGGGAAGAAATCTGGAAAGATCGATCCAACGACCACGGTCGCCGGTCCCAAGACGCCAACAGAAGAAACTGAAGCATCCTCGTATGAAAAGGAACAAAGGGAACTGCCTCAAAGTAAGCTACCATCAACCCCACCAGTCTCATCCCTAGCCAGATAGACGGGCAAGGAGTGGAAAGAAGAAGCTGCACCAATCCCTGAACCAATAGAACTTTGGCCAGAGACCGAACACTCTGTGTTGACAGTAAACCAAGGTCATCCCCAAAAAAGGGCACCACCCTGGCCGGAACGAGAGAGGACTTGAAGTAGTTGATCACCCAGTCAAACCTCTCCAAAGCGGACACTCTTGCAGCCGAGGGAAGGCCGAACAGAAGAGCCACAATTGAAAATGCCGAACTTCCACCACGAAACGAAGAAACCTATGGTGAGCCGGAATACATGAATATGAAAATAGGCATCCTTGATGTCTATAAACGTCATGAAATCCCCCTGCCACAAAGAATTGATGGCAGAAACGCAGAGGTTCCAAGCGAAACCTCCGGGGAAGAATAAAACACATTGAGGAACTTCAGATCCAGGAAGGGACGAACTAAACCGTCCAACTTGGGCACGGTGAAAAGATCGGAATAATACCCGCGGCCCACCTCCGAAGGAGGGACCGGGCAGATGGCTGCCATATCCAGAAAAAAATCTTAGAAGGAGGACGGAACTCAAACTCCAGCTTGTAAACCGGCCGACCCCACCTCCCGGATCCAACTGTCCAAGACCGCCAGATCCCATACCCGGGAGAGGAGTCGCAACCGCCCCCCCCCCCCCCCCGCCCGAAGGGTGAGGGCGCCCCCTCATTGCTGAGCTAGCTTTGCAGCTGGTTTGGATTTGGCGCCCCAGGCGTGTACGGGACGGCCACGGCCTCTACCCCTGTTCCAGCTAGCACCCCTGGGGGCCAAATCTAATCTCTCACCAAACAGGCGCAAACCTAAAAAGGTAAGAGCCGTAAGCGACCTTTTGGAATTAAAACCAGCAGTCCATTGCCGCAACCACACCGACCGCCGGATAGCTGCCAACAGAGCCGTAGCCCTGTCACACATCAACATAGCGCCATCCTGAGCGGCCAGGACAAACGAAACGGAGGACTCGCAACGCTTGAGGGCAAGAAATTCAACACAAGCAGAATCAAGATCCGCACATAAATCACCGACAATGGACCTAACCGCCAACAACAAAAGTGCCGAAGCACAAACAGGTCTCAAAACCGAACCCGCACAAACAAAACCATGGCGGGTCAGCTGGCCAATCCGGCGATCCTCGCCATACTTAAGAGTAGTCGTGAAAAGAGAAAGCAATACTGCCACATTGGATAGCCCCAAACCCGGAGCCTCAACCTCGGGAGGGACAGACCAGCGCTTCACCAAGTCCGCCAGAAAAGGATACTTCCTATCCCAACTATGCGGAACACCAACGAGACGCGTAGGTTGCTCCCATTCCTTAAGGACGACAGTCACAACATGTCGTTGACTGGGAAGCCCCAAGCGCAGGAGGATCCAAATCCAAAACATTTGAGCCAAAATGGAAGGGGTGTCCGAAACAGACCCCATGGCCTGGTCACCCTCAGCACCAAACAGCTGCTGGACCTCAGGATCGTCCAAATTCTCAATCAGCTCCCCTTCTTCAACCAGGGGGCAATCAGACCAATCCAATGCCTCAACATCCGAGTCCGGCGAAGGCGGGGACAAGTGTTTCCGCTTAGCCAGAGCCTTCTGAGCAACCACAGCGGAAAACATCTTCGCGAGGCTAGCCAATCGGGCGCAAACCTCGGATTGCGAATACCCACCCATGACAACGTCACACGGGGTCCGGAACAGGCGAGGAGGAGACGGGGACGACACGGGCGGTGAAGAGCCAGACACCGGGGTGCCGGACTGGCACTCAATGTTCCACTGCACACATGGAATGCATATAAGAACATCATCCCCTGGGAGCGGAGCCCACAACCCCCGCACAGCCTGAGCAGCCCCGAAGGGCCATTTCCGGTATCCTTGGTAGCCTCCATATGGTGAATTTATGGTCTTCGTAATGACCCAGGGATTTACGCATTAAGCGACCCGGGATGCCCCTTAAATTTTTTTTTTTTTTTTTATGGCCCTAAAGATAATTTGCAAAATAACCAATATAGGGATAAAATTGGAATGGACAACCCCACTAGCCAGGTTGCTAAGACCGGGAGAACCCTGCAGCGTGGAATCCCAGAATCTGAAAAGGGAAAAACAACAGTCATTCCAAACACAAAACAGATCACATGAATACACATGCAAAAACAATACTATAACACCAAAAGGGTCAGCACAAACCCACATGGATCAGTATACCAGAGCATTACCATACATAAGTAAATATACACAAATAACAACATATGGAAGGCTAGGGATACCCCAAGGTATCCAGCAAAAAACGCCCATACACCCTGACGGCACCCTGACACAACCCCCACGCCAGGGAGCTACTGTACCTACAAGCTGTAAAAGCCCAACGGCCAAGAACCACCTTAAAACGATAACAGACCAGTCTACCTTAAAAGCAAGCCAAAATGGCGGCCAGCCAAGAGAAGAGGAGAAGGGAGAAGAAGAAGGGCCCAGCAAAAGCGCGGCAGATGCTGCGGCCCCGCCCCTCCCTCCAATCCAGGCACAGCGCGGGCCGTGCTCGACGCGGCCCCGCCCCTCTACACCGCCAACAATCATGATACGGTAGCGGGCGCCAAAGCAGACGGCGCCCGCACGAACAGGCAGGCGGGCCGGCGGCACTACACACGCCGCCTGGCCCCGCCCGCGCATCACCCCGAGCACGGGCGCCAAAGCAGACGGCGCTCGCACAAACAGGCAGGCGGGCCGGCGGCACTACACACGCCGCCCGCCCCCGGGACAACAAAAAACCACGGCAGACCAGGGAGGCACGGAGCCCCCAGACGTTAAATAAGAGGCTTCCATGGAGCATGTGCAGGCCTCCAACACACTGTGTGCCATGTATGAGGCAGCATTGAATGGCTGCAGATAACACCTTGTAGATTGAACAGGCTGCAGGTTACAGGCAATGACCTCATTGCCATGCATACGTGTACACAAGCGCCATAGGATAGCCAAACAAAAGCGCGCGGGCCGGCGGCACCACAAACACACACACGCCGCCCGGCCCCACCAACACACAGTCACGTGTAGAATCACCCAGGCATACTGACAAAACACCCCCCCCCCTAGCAGCGCAGGGAGAAGGGCCCAAGCAGAGAGGGGGAAGCCTAGCCGGGACATGAGGGCAGGGGCATCCCAAATCCGGATCACCAACCGGATAACCGCACTGCCCCATAATATGGGGTCGAGCGGAGGAGCTAATCTCCTAGGCACCTTAAGTGCCGTCTACACTTTGCCCGACCGACAGCCTAAACTGGGAGGCAGAAATAGACCATGGGGGGGTGCCGGGGTCTGCAAGGAGACTTCTTTCTTCTGTCTTGTCGCCATCTTGCAGAGAAGAAACACTGGGGAATGAGTGGGAGGTACCAGGTATGTATAGACCAGGAGGGGCTCGTTTTTCGTGACTTCTCTGCAACGTCGCCACCTGCTGGTGGTATAACACAAGTGTAATAATTAATGTTTGAAGTGGGGTGTGTGACATACTTAGAATACAAGGTAAGTGTATGGGGCGACCTGGGGGGTATCAAACAGAGGGGCATCCCGATTCCGGATGTGGAGGGGGGAGGGAATCGATCGTTCCGGGAGTCTATTGCCATAGGATTTGGTCCACTTTAAAGATCCATTCCCTCCCCGCGGGAGAGGCCCTGCTGTGTGACACCTCCCAGGTCGCCCCATACACTTACCTTGCTTCCCGGTCCAACGGTGCATGTGTGGGCTGCAGCCGCATCCCCGCTATCCCTCTAGCAGGGCGTGTGCCCGCGCCGCTGTTACAGGGAAGCGCGAGATGCGGCCGCTAAGCTAAGACGTTGCTCAGACGTGCATAGGTCAGCGGCTCCGAGCGCGCTGATTGGACGAGCGGCTGCGCATGCACCGTAGGACCGTGGTGAGGTGAGTTGAAGCAGGAGATCACATAGCTGGGCACCCCAGATCGGGGTGCCCCGGGGGAGTGGCCCAAAACCTAGGATCCAGTCAAAATGCTGGGTTTTGGTCCACTTTAATGCAGCCCTCCATGCAGAGAGATGACTCCCACATCGCAGGCCGCCACATGCTGGTGACATTGTAGCAGCATTGTGCAGCTCCAGCCATGCGCTGTTAACAAACATTCATTGGCTCTGTACTGTGACAGCCCCCTGAGCTGGCCCCCACTGCTCAGCCCCATAGCATCCTGCAGTATAAATACACTATACCTGCTCTCTTATGGGGGCCCCACTGTGAATTATACTACGGGCCCTGTGTACGCCCCCTGGTGTCACCTTTAACCCTACATCTTGTAACTTTACCCCCCCCCCCCATGCAGAGGCGCGCCCCTCCCACCCTAAAGTTTATTATTCCATAATACAGCAACTTCTGGACCTGGCTCTTCCCCGGCCCTCACAGCGCTACTGGAACAATCCAGCAATAGAAGCCCTATTTCCTGTCCGTTAGTCACACTCATCCTTCTGGCTCCTTGAAAATGTGTGATAGGCTGCAGTGTTACGATAGGTCGCAGTGCCCGTTGTGATGATGTGATTTTTCTCTTTCAGATCCAGCAGAGGAGACAGGAACTGGAGCAATCGCTGGGGGTCAGGAACACATAATCCTGGGCCCACCCGCCGTGGCCTTCTCCCGCCCCCGCGCAGAGGCCGCACTTCCCATCCCGCCTCCTCCCGCCCCCACGCAGAGGGCGCGCCTCATCCTGAAGTCTCCGCATGCCGTAAGGACGTTCGCTTTGTTCTCTCCAGAGACCTCGGCGACGGGGGCGGAGCTCGGGCCAATCACGTTACACAAGTGTTAGTGACTGTTCTGTGGACCACATGCTGCTTCTGGACCAATCGCAAGCCAGGATGATGATAACGTGTTATCTAATTAGATATTGGACAGTTTATTGCCCCTCCCCCGATGGGAGCGGAGGAACCTGGGGCCCACCTATAGTGTTACTCACCCTGGGCCGCGCTCCACACTCCTCCCACCCAAAGATCCCGCTCTTAAAGGGAACCTGTCATCCTTTAGGTGATTCAGAGAGAAAAGCCGATGCTGGAATGAAGTCACTCCCCAGACAGGGGGACTGCAGGAGCGTTACAATGCGCAAGGTCATGTGACAACCCCCTGCATTTATAATTGGGGGAGGGAACTGTGAGACATCAACGCAACCACGAGAATCATCCGCGTATCAATGATGGACTAACGAAAGGGGCGCGGGAAGGGTCCGACCCTACCTCTCTGGGGAAATCCTGCATGGGGGCGTGGCCAGTGACTCCCCCCACCAAACTTTCATTTGCATATGGAAACGTTGAAAGTTTTGTTTAAAGAGGAACTCCACTCAGAAATAAGCAGCCGTGGGGCCGCCCAAATACTCCCCTCTTCCCATGTGACCACGAGTAGCCTATCGGGGCAGCCGGATTGGATCCCAGCAGAGGTGAGTATCTGGGCAGCCCCGGGCTCTGATTCAGCAGGGGCGTGTACAGCTTCTGCATGTTAAAGGAGTGCGACGATTTCTGAGCGAAGTTTCTCTTCCATTAGAGGAGTGAAAATGGAGACATCTGTGCTAGAACAGGCACATTGATAACCTAAAAAAGACCCTCGCCCCCGCCATAATGTCACACGGGGGTGTTCCCTGGGATTACATCACGTGGAGGCGTGCTCCGCCATCACATCACGCGGGGGGGTGTCCATTACATCATGAGGGGGCGTGCCCCGCCCCTGACATCACGCTTGGGCGTGCTGCTTCTACAAGAAAAAGTGCGGTTATAGCAGAACATCAGAGTCTAAAAGACTTAGGGACGCCCCCACTATGTTTAACCCCAAGAACAGCGCCGCAGCCACATCCCCATCGTGCCTGTATCGTGGGCGCGCACCTGCGCCAGGCCTTTAATGGCGGTATGGGCACGGGGATGCTGGCGGCAGCACATTATGCTCCATTCGGCTCTTCGCGGTGGGCGTAACCGAGCGCACTGAGCAGCCCTTTGCACCGTGGGAAGGGTGGTGGGGGCGAGCCACAGAGCGGGGCATCCCAAGATGGAGAGGAACAACACCCCGGAGGTGCTGGCGGGGGCGTGCTGAGAAGTGATGTGCATTGTGAATGTCGGCTGTGCCACAATGTCCAGAGAAGCTTAAAGTGGACCAAAACCCAAGTAATTGCCTTTTCCCCCTCATATTGGTGATATCCCGCTATGTGTATCCCATGGCACATGCACTCAGCCATTACATATGCAGCTCTGGGTGTGGACCCAGCCAGGGATGGGATGCCCCCCTGGGTTTCACCACATGAAGAGGTGGAGCTCCGCCCCATAATATTCTAGCCCCTCCCCCCAGGAGGGTGTCACGCCCCTTCCATGTTTTATCAGCATCTGGCATTTATAGGTGACTCGCTTCTGCTGCAGGTGCAGGACATGCTTTTTCTTTTCATATTGAAAAAGCTTTTTCTTTGCGGGGTGGTGGAATAGAGTGGGGTGGGAGTGGCACAGGATGGGGGCGTGGTGCATTGGTGGGGGCGTGGCGGACTTAGTCCTGGTCGGGCATTAGATGTGTAGCACTGTGCTGTAGCTGCTGTGTGTAGAGTCACTGAGTGACACCAAATAAATAAATGTCATTTTTAGCAACATGGCCGCCTCATGACCGCACATGCTCCCACGCATCCCCAACACCCAGAAACATTCTCTCCTCGTGCACACGCTCCCACGCATCCCTGAACCCGCAAACATTCTCTCCTGACTGCGCACACTCCCACGCATCCCCGTCGCCTGGAAACATTCTCTCCTCGTGCACATGCTCCCGGGCATCCCCGTCACCTGCAAACATTCTCTCCTGACTGCGCACGCTCCCACACATCCCCATCGCCCAGAAACATTCCTCGCTGCACATGCTCCCTTCCTGCAAGGAATTTGAGCACCGTGGCTATTACTGCCAGCCCTTCCTGCAAGGAATTTGAGCACCGTGGCTATTACTGCCAGCCCTTTCCCAAACCCTTCCTTCAAGGAATTTGAGAACCGTGGCTATCACTGCCAGCCCTTTCTGCAAGGAATTTGTGCACCGTGGCTATTACTGCCAGCCCTTCCTGCAAGGAATTTGAGCACCGTGGCTATTACTGCCAGCCCTTTCCCAAACCCTTCCTTCAAGGAATTTGAGAACCGTGGCTATCACTGCCAGCCCTTTCTGCAAGGAATTTGTGCACCGTGGCTTTTACTGCCAGCCCTTCCTCAAGCCCTTCCTGCAAGGAATTTGAGCACTGTGGCTATTACTGCCAGCCCTTCCTGCAAGGAATTTGAGCACCGTGGCTATTACTGCCAGACCTTCCTGCAAGGAATTTGAGCACCGTGGCCATTACTGCCAGCCCTTCCTGCAAGGAATTTGAGCACCGTGAATATTATTGCCAGCTCTTCCTCAAGCCCTTCCTGCAAGAAATTTGAGCACCGTGGCCCTAACTGCCAGCCCTTCCTCAAGCCCTTCTTGCAAGGAATTTGAGCACCGTGGCTATTACTGCCAGCCCTTCCTGCAAGGAATTTGAGCACCGTGGCTATTACTGCCAGACCTTCCTGCAAGGAATTTGAGCACCGTGGCCATTACTGCCAGCCCTTCCTGCAAGGAATTTGAGCACCGTGAATATTATTGCCAGCTCTTCCTCAAGCCCTTCCTGCAAGAAATTTGAGCACCGTGGCCCTAACTGCCAGCCCTTCCTCAAGCCCTTCTTGCAAGGAATTTGAGCACCGTGGCTATTACTGCCAGCCCTTCCTGCAAGGAATTTGAGCACCGTGGCCATCACCGTGAATATTATTGCCAGCTCTTCCTCAAGCCCTTCCTGCAAGAAATTTGAGCACCGTGGCTATTACTGCCAGCCCTTCCTGCAAGGAATTTGAGCACCGTGGCCATCACTGCCAGCCCTTTCCCAAGCCCTTCCTGCATGGAATTTGAGCACAGTGGCTATTACTGCCAGCCCTTTTCCAAGCCCTTCCTGCAAGGAATTTGAGCACAGTGGCCATTACTGCCAGCCCTTTCCCAAGCCCTTCCTGCAAGGAATTTGAGCACAGTGGCCATTACTGCCAGCCCTTTCCCAATCCCTTCCTGCAAGGAATTTGAGCACAGTGGCCATTACTGCCAGCCCTTTCCCAAGCCCTTCCTGCAAGGAATTTGAGCACAGTGGCCATTACTGCCAGCCCTTTCCCAAGCCCTTCCTGCAAGGAATTTGAGCACAGTGGCTATTATTGTGGGCGTTCTTCTACAGGAAAAAGCGCGGTTATAGCATATAGTCTAAAAGATTTAGGGACGCCCCCGCTATCTTTAACCCCCAGGTCACCCAATCTCCAGAACAGTGCAGCAGCCACGTCCCCATCGTGCCTGTATCATGGGCGCGCACCTGCGCCAGGCCTTTCTTCATGGCAGCATGGGCATGCTGGCAGCAGCACATTGTGCTCCATTCGGCTCTTTATATGCAACTCTGACCTTTATGACATTGTACCCCAAAGCTCATCCCACCTACAGCTCTGATTTGTGGATCTCCACATGGCTCCGCCTCTTGTGCACTAATTACCTGCGCCTCTGGAAATCTGCAAACCCCGGCCTGTTGGAGGTCCCTGAGGAGGAGCGTTGGGGCCCCTGCTTTACTACACGTTATTGTCCTTGGTCGCCAGTGTTGGTCCCCCCACCAAATAGAAAAGGGAGGATGGAATTCCCACAGAAAGCTCCGAAACCTGTGGGCAGCCATCATGGCCTCACTTGAACAAAGAGAGGCTCCACCCCCTGGGAGGAAACAAACTGAACATGGGTGGGAACTAAGGGGTTGTGCTGAAGGATTCTTAGAAAAACCAGTAAGTCTAATGGGGAATTTCTCCAATCATCCTTCAGCATGACCCACAGAGAGGATTAGGTGAGTAATAATACCTTAGGTGTGGGAAGCTGCAAGTAGGACCCTTCTACCAAAGGCCTAATATTTTGCAAACAGGAGATCGTGGACCGTGGCTATTATTACTGCCAGCCCTTTCTCAAGCCCTTCCTGCAAAGCATTTGAGCACAGTGGCTATTACTGCCAGCCCTTCTTCAAGCCCTTCCTGCAAGGAATTTGAGCACCGTGGCTATTACTGCCAGCCCCTCCTGCAAGGAATTTCAGCACCGTGGCTATTACTGCCAGCCCTTTCCCAAGCCCTTCTTGCAAGAAATTTGAGCACCGTGGCCATTACTGCCAGCCCTTCCTGCAAGGCATTTGAGCACAGTGGCTATTACTGCCAGCCCTTTCCCAAGCCCTTCCTGCAAGGAATTTGAGCACCGTGGCCATTACTGCCAGCCCTTCCTGCAAGGAATTTGAGCACCGTGGCTATTACTGCCAGACCTTCCTGCAAGGAATTTGAGCACCGTGGCCATTACTGCCAGCCCTTCCTGCAAGGAATTTGAGCACCGTGGCTATTACTGCCAGCCCTTCCTCAAGCCCTTCCTGCAAGGAATTTGAGCACCGTGGCTATTACTGCCAGCCCTTCCTCAAGCCCTTCCTGCAAGGAATTTGAGCACCGTGGCTATTACTGCCAGCCCTTCCTCAAGCCCTTCCTGCAAGGAATTTGAGCACCGTGGCTATTACTGCCAGCCCTTCCTGCAAGGAATTTGAGCACAGTGGCTATTACTGCCAGCCCTTCCTGCAAGGAATTTGAGCACTGTGGCTATTACTGCCAGCCCTTCCTCAAGCCCTTCCTGCAAGGAATTTGAGCACCGTGGCTATTACTGCCAGCCCTTCCTGCAAGGAATTTGAGCACAGTGGCTATTACTGCCAGCCCTTCCTGCAAGGAATTTGAGCACCGTGGCTATTACTGCCAGCCCTTCCTCAAGCCCTTCCTGCAAGGAATTTGAGCACAGTGGCTATTACTGCCAGCCCTTCCTGCAAGGAATTTGAGCACTGTGGCTATTACTGCCAGCCCTTCCTGCAAGGAATTTGAGCACCGTGGCTATTACTGCCAGCCCTTTCCCAAGCCCTTCCTGCAAGGAATTTGAGAACCGTGGCTATTGCTGCCAGCCCTTTCCCAAGCCCTTCCTGCAAGGCATTTGAGCACAGTGGCTATTACTGCCAGCCCTTTCCCAGGCCCTTCCTGCAAGGAATTTGAGCACCGTGGCTACTACTGCCAGCCCTTCCTCAAAGGAATTTGAGCACCGTGGCTATTACTGCCAGCCCTTCCTCAAGCCCTTCCTGCAAGGAATTTGAGCACTGTGGCCATTACTGCCAGCCTTTCCTGCAAGGAATTTGGGCACTGTGGCTATTACTGCCAGCCCTTTCCCAAGCCCTTCCTGCAAGGAATTTGAGCACCGTGGCTATTACTGCCAGCCCTTCCTCAAGCCCTTCCTGCAAGGAATTTGAGCACCGTGGCTATTACTGCCAGCCCTTCCTCAAGCCCTTCCTGCAAGGAATTTGAGCACCGTGGCTATTACTGACAGCCCTTCCTGCAAGGAATTTGAGCACCGTGGCTATTACTGCCAGCCCTTTCCCAAGCCCTTCCTGCAAGGAATTTGAGAACCGTGGCTATTGCTGCCAGCCCTTTCCCAAGCCCTTCCTGCAAGGCATTTGAGCACAGTGGCTATTACTGCCAGCCCTTTCCCAGGCCCTTCCTGCAAGGAATTTGAGCACCGTGGCTACTACTGCCAGCCCTTCCTCAAAGGAATTTGAGCACCGTGGCTATTACTGCCAGCCCTTCCTCAAGCCCTTCCTGCAAGGAATTTGAGCACTGTGGCCATTACTGCCAGCCTTTCCTGCAAGGAATTTGGGCACTGTGGCTATTACTGCCAGCCCTTTCCCAAGCCCTTCCTGCAAGGAATTTGAGCACCGTGGCTATTACTGCCAGCCCTTTCCCAAGCCCTTCCTGCAAGGAATTTGAGCACCGTGGCTATTACTGCAAGCCCTTTCTGCAGGAATTCGAGGACTGTGACTTTTTCCTTTTTTTCTGCTGGTTAACTTCACAAAAAGAAGAAAAAACATTTCCAAACTTTGAGTAAATGCGTCTAGATGGTCAACTTTCCACTGGCCAGGCGAGTTTCAATCACTCGAGGTGAACAGCCCTTACTTAGGATGGTCCCTTCAAGATCTATGCGGTCATTTGAAGCCTTGATGGATTACGGGTGGTCTGGGAGGTTACCTGAGAGGGGGGCTCCAGTGTTCTGCATGCCCCCCGCCTCGAGCTGATTGTGATGGACAGCGGGACCAACACCAGCCGCATGTGTCATCACTGCAACTGGAAGTGACGTCGGTGCGCCGGGTCCCGAAAGCAAAACGCCCTGAATCCCCTCAATGGGCAGCGCACGCCGCCGCCCTCCCCTGGATGTGCGCTCTCCAGCCCAAGCCAATCAGATAAGTGCACACCACCAGGGAGGCCGGAGTGGGCACGCTCCCCATTGAAGGCAATCAGAGCCCTTTGCCGAAGGATGTAAACACACCACTGGTTCCAATTGGACCAGAGCCCACGCATGCAAAATCAGACCAGGAAGAGGTGAGTTTTAGTAGGTGAACAGGGCGGGGAGGCGAGTCACAGCGGGGCATCCCAAATTGAGGGCAGGGAAGAAAACTCAGGATTGTCAAAATCCCTGGTTTTGTTCCACTTTAAATGAATGAGCACTGCCCACTTTCCGTCTCCTGTCTTCTGATGACAGAAGAGCAGCAGGTCGATGACCCCTCCACCAATCAGAACGGCCGCAGGGGTTGGAGTCATCACAGCGCAAACATGAGACAGACCAGAGTTTTAGTAAAATAAAGCCTTTACTGATATATTTACACTGAAAGATGGCCGCCGCCATGGCCCCTCCCCCTAATACTGATCCGGTGTGGGCGTTGATGGGCCCGCTTCAGGATATGACTGAAGGACGCCATGGTCCCTCCCCCTAATACTGATCCGGTATGGGCGGGGTTACTGGGCCCCGTTCAGGATATGAAATGGCCCCTCCCCTAATAATCCAGTATGGGCGGGGTTACTGGGCCCGGTTCAGGTTATGACAAAGACGCTATGGCTCCTCCCTCTAATACTGATCTGTTATGGGTGGGGTTACTGGACCCAGTTCAGGATATGACAGAATGCCATGGCCCCTCTCCCAATACTGATCTGGTATGGGCGGGGTTACTGGGCGCGGTTCAGGTTATGACTAAAGGATGCCATGGCCCCTCCCCCGATTTGATATGGGCAGGGTTACTGAGCCCAGTTCAGGGTATGACTGAAGGATGCCATGGGCCCCTGATACGATATGGGCGGGGTTACTGGGCCCGGTTCAGGTTTCGGTGGTCCACTTATGACTGAAGGACACCATGGCCCCCTCCCCTGATCCAGTATGGGCGGGGTTACTGGGCTCGGTTCAGGATATGACTAAAAATACAATTCTGTGATTACTTACCTGTAGAATTGGTATTATGAGTATACAGTACGTCCTGGTCCAGATATAATACTTACTATCGGGTATTACTCCGCCAGATGGCTGGACTGCAGAGACATCGAAAACAGGCTCCTCCCGGCCCCTCAAATACCCAGGGACCTCCCACAAACCTCCAGCATTGAAAAGCAGTTGACGAGAAGCCGGGAGAATTAAAACAACCCAAACTAGTAACTATAACAATGATAACAATCACCATACAGGGGATCCAAGATAATTCAAAACCAAGGGTGGGGTGGAGCAGGACGTACTGTATACTCATAATACCAATTCTACAGGTGAGTAATCACAGAATTGTATTATTCTTAGTATACAGTACGTCCTGCTCCAGATATAATACTTACTATCGGGACATCCAATAGCAGTATCCATAAAGTAGGGTGGGATCCCCAAAAAAGGTAACAGCAGCCTGCAAAACCTTTGCGGCCAAAAACAGCATCAGCTGAGGCCCTAACATCAACCTTGTAAAACTTTGAAAAGGTATGAACAGAAGACCAAGTAGCGGCCTTGCAAACTTGTTCAACAGAAGCCTGGTGCTGAAAAGCCCAAGAGGCACCAATAGCACGAGTAGAATGAGCAGTAACGCGGAAGGGAGGATTCTTCCCCTTAGCAGAGTAGGCCTGAATCACAGCCGGACGGATCCATTTGCTGATAGTAGACTTGGCAGGAGCCAAACCCTTCCTAGGACCAGAAGGGAGCACAAAAAGAGCATCAGTTTTTCTGAAAGGTGCAGTAGCCACCAGATAGTACTTCAGACACCTAACCACATCCAAAGAATGCAAAACCCTCTCCTTAGCATTACTAGGATTAGGGCACAATGAAGGAAGAACAATGTCCTGATTCAAATGAAAGGCAGACACTACCTTAGGCAGAAAATCTGGCTTGAAGTGAAACACCACCTTGTCCTGGTGTCTCTCAAAGTAGGGGGGCTGGATGGAAAGCGCCGCCAACTCAGACACACGCCTAACAGAGGTGATAGCCACCAAGAAGACTACCTTGAGAGTAAGAATGGCCAGGGTAGCATCCTGCACAGGTTCAAAGAGAGCACCCTGCAAGGCTGACAAAACCAAGTTCAAATCCCAAACAGGCACCATAGGCTTACATGGGGGATGCACATGAGTCACCCCCTGGAAAAAAGTCCTTATCAGAGGATGCTGAGCAAAGGACTTCTGGAAGAAAACAGCCAGGGCAGAAACCTGACCTTTCAGAGTACTAAGTTGGAGCCCCATCTCCAACCCATGCTGTAGGAACTCCAGAATCCTGGGAATAGAGAACACACGACAGGGAAAAGACTTAGACTCACACCAGTCAATGTAGGCACGCCAAACCCTGTATGAAAGAAGACTTCTTCCTAGCCTTTATCAAGGTATCCACAGCCGAGGTAGACAGCCCCTTCTCCATCAAGATGGAGGTTTCAGCAGCCAGGCCGTCAAAGCCAGAGTTTGTAAACTGGGATGGCGTAGTGAGCCCTGAGTGAGCAGATCTGGCACCATGGGCAGAGCGTACTGATCTACTGCTAGCTGCACCACGTCTGCGAACCACACTCTTCTTGGCCACCTGGGGGCCACCAGAATTGCTGGCACCCCCTCCAGAGAAATATTGCGCAGAACCCTGCCCAGTAGGGGGAATGGAGGGAAGACATACAGAAAATGAAAGTCCTGCCATGACATTGTTAGAGCATCCGTGGTCAAGGCCAGAGGATCCTGGGACAGGAAAACAAAGGCTGATAGCTTGTGACGGGACACAAACATATCCACATCTGGTTGGCCCCAACGGTGACACAGAGATTGGAACACCCTGCTGCATAGGGACCATTCTCCCTGGCAAGAGGTCCCCCTGCTCAGAGAGCCTGCCAGAGGATTTTCCACCCCCGGGATGTACACAGCTGTTATGCAGGGAACATTGGTCTCCGCCCAGGTCAGGATCAGAGACACTTCTCTTGCACCGGGTCCCTCCCTGATGATTGATGTAGGCAACTGCCGTCTGATTGTCCGAGCACACCTGAACAGGCAGGCCCCGAAGGTGAGGAGTCAACTGAGCCAGAACTAACCTGATCGCCCGCAGCTCCAAGACGTTGATAGGTGTATGGGCCTCCTGAGGGCCCCACCTCCCCTGGAACCGCAGGGACTTCCAGAAACCCCCCCAACCTGACAGACTGGCATCCGTGGTGACCGTCTCCCAGGAAGGGGTCAGAAAGGATCTGCCCCCCAACAGGTTCCTTGAGTCCATCCACCACGAGAGGGACCTCCTGACCAGGGGGGAAAGCACACAGACCCTGTCCAGGGACGCTGGATCCTTGTCCCACACTGACAAGAGGTGGAGTTGCAGAGGCCTCAAGTGGAACTGGGCATAAGGGACCGCCTCGAAGGACGCCACCATCAGGCCCACCAGCTGCATTCCCTGCCTGATGGAGGGATGATGACACGATAGCAGGAACTTGTCCTGTGCAATCAGACTGTCCACCTTCTGTTGAGGAAGGAAAATCCTTGCCCGATCTGTATCCAGATTCATTCCTGGGAATGGAACAGCGAAGACTTGGGGTGATTGATCACCCATCGAAATGACTCCAGTGTGGACACCACCAGCTGAGTATCCAATTCTGCTTGATGTAGAGATTGGGAGGTGATGAGAATGTTGTCCAGATAAGGCAGCACGCGGACGCCCTGAAACCTAAGCAGAGACATCACGCCAGCCAGCACCTTGGTGAACACCCTGGGAGCAGAGGTGAGACCAAAGGGCAATGCCACAAACTGGTAGTGTTGATCCTCCAGAGCGAACCTGAGGAACCTTTGATGACCTGGAAATACAGGAATATGAAGGTAAGCATCCTTGATGTCCACAGAAGTCATGAAATCCCCTGGGCGCAGGGAACTGATGGCAGAGCGCAGAGTTTCCATGCGAAAGCGTCTGCTCCTGACAAATTTGTTGAGGATCTTCAAGTTCAGAATGGGCCTGAGTGACCCATCCTTTTTGGGTACTGTGAATAGGTTGGAATAGAAGCCCTTGCCCTTTTCTCTTAAAGGGACCTTGCAGATGACCCCCAGGTCCAGGAGGCCTTGCACTGCCTGCACAAGCTCCTGAGCTGACACAGGGTCCTGAGGAATCTGGGATCTGATGAATCTTGGGGGCGGCCAGGCAGCAAACTCTATCTTGTAACCGGAGGACACTACCTCCTGAATCCACTGGTCTGAGACATGAAGCCTCCAGACGTGAGCGAAGGGCTGAAGCCGTCCCCCCACCCGGGTGGGTAAGGGTGCCCCATCATGCCTGAGGGGGCTTGGGAGAGGATTTAGTCTTGGGGCCCCAGGAGGAGCCAGGACGTCCACGTCCTCTGCCCCTACCCCAGAAGTCTCCCCGGGCCCCAGTAAAGGAAACCCCCCTCCCTTGTCTAGCACCACGGTAGGGGGAGGAGAAGGAGCCCTGACCCCGAAAGGGCCGAGACTGCCGCCTGCGCTAGGGTAACCTGCCTCCCTTAGCAAACAGGTCCAGGTGGTCCCCAAACAGGCGCAGTCCTTTGAAGGGAAAACCAGTGAGGGCCTTCTTGGCAGCGTTGTCAGCAGCCCACTGGCGTAGCCAAACCGAGCGGCGTATAGCCACCACAAGGGCAGATGTCCTGGCACACATTCTAATGGTGTCATCCAAGGCAGAGAGGACAACATTTACAAAAACATCACAACTGGAGAGTGCATTAAACACCTCACAAGGCAAATCATCAGGGGCACTATCAAGTATACTTCTGATCAGGGTCCTAATGGCCACAGCGGTAATGGCCGAGGCACAGATCGGGCGCAGCGCCGTCCCCACACATGCAAAGGCATGGGACGCCAGCTGGTCAATGCACATTTCAATAACCTTGTGCTCAAGGAATGGGCTTGCTCAGGAAATTCCAAGTGTGACTTAGCGATATGGAAAAGTTCCCCCCTTTGCCTGGGAGCCGCAACAGGGGGAGAAATGGACAGAACCTCAAAAATCTGGGTCAATAATCTATCAGTATCATCCGGGGCCCAGGGGTCAGAGCCAGAATCTTCATGACCCCTGGGCCTCTCATCAGATGACCCTGAGTCGGAGAATAGCTCCCCTTCGTCCGAAGGGGTATAGCCACAAAGATGCCAAAACTCATCAGTTTCCATAGGGAAAAGAGTGACATTAGGCGTTAAGTGCCACTTTTTAGCAGGGGCCTTACGCGCCAAGGTATTAGCAATTAACTTCTCAATAGTAGCCAGTCTAGAAGACACATCAGGCTGAGAATCCCCACCTGTATGAAACTCAGTAGGAGTGAGATTTAAGCTTGGGGGGCGGGGTAGGTGAAGTGAAACGAGGTGCAGGCCCAGCCACTGGAAAGCCAGATTGCAGCGCGAGCACCTGCTCAGCACAGGGTACACAGACCCGCGCCTTGTCAGCGTCAGCATGAGACTCACAAGTTAACCAACTAATATAGGGCCGGGAGAAGCCAATGGATTCGCCCGTCTGAAAGACACAATCAAATGACCTGTAAGCAGACAGTAATAAACAGGTGGTAATAAAGCCGCCCGCAAGGGCACTTACAAACCGTGGTAGGTAGAGGTCCGTCACGCAGAAGCCGACTAAGCAGACAAAATGGCGTCGGTATACCTCGAGGGGCGGGCCCACACAAGCAATGACGCGGAACACGCCAGAGAGAGGCCCCTGCCCCACCAAAGAGCGCGAAGCCAACACGTGACAAGCAGCCAATGACGGCACACCGGCGCCTGAGGTAACGCCGCCGCCAAGCGCGGAACATAGTGACAAAAGGTGCGCGGCGGCGGCAATTTCAAGTATAGAAAAAGTAAAACAAGTCAGCGCGGCGGCTGACACAAAACATAATGTAATAAGCACAAAGCCAATACACGTAAATACATACATACATACACACACACACCCTCTTTCCCCCCGAAGGCTACAAGGAGTGAGGGAGGACAGCGGCCACTTAACATAGGGCCCACCGATAGACAGGGGCAATAGTGCGGGAGGGGCATCCCACAGAGGCTCACCATAAGCCTGAACCACCTACCCTTTGGTGGGGGATTACGGTGGAGCAGCGCCCCTAAGCACCTAACAGCGGTGCTGCCTACCATCACCCGACCAGCGCAGCCAAGGCTGGGAGGCACGTTAATAATGGAACGGGTGGGAATAGTCCTACAGGGCCGCAGGCTAATAGCCCCGCTCACCTGCGAGTAGAGAGAGACATTTCTTGTCCTTCGCAGTCCAGACTGCAGAGAAAATCTGGGGATTGTGGGAGGTCCCTGGGTATTTGAGGGGCCGGGAGGAGCCTATTTTCGATGTCTCTGCAGCCCAGCGCCATCTGGCGGAGTAATACCCGATAGTAAGTATTATATCTGGAGCAGGACGTACTGTATACTAAGAATAGACGCCATGGCCCCTCCCCAATACTGCTCCGATATGGGCGGGGTTACTGGGCCCAGTTCAGGTCATGACTTAAGGGCGCCATGGCCCCTCCCCCGATCCTGTATGGGCAGGGTTACTGGGCCGAGATCAGGTTTCAGCGGTCCGGTTCTGACTGAAGAACGCCATGGCCAGGTTAACCCGCGAGCCCAGGGACTCCAGGCTGCTAGTGACACATCGGTGGTAGCCGTCACCCGACAGGTGCGAGCCACACTTCCCCAGGGAGAACCTCTGGACTAGGGCCGGCTCCACAGCTCTGAAGACATGCAGCTCCGAGTGTTGCAGGAACAGTTCCAGAAGCTCCACCCCCTCCTCCTCCTCCCGCGCCCCCACATCCGCCGTCATTCTCTTGCGCGCCCCCATGAAGTCCGAGTTATAAAAGCAGAACTCCGCGGAGGCAAGTCGGTCAAAGCGTCCATTGCGCAGAAATTCCGGGGGCGTGGAGGAGGTGGAGTCGAGGTTTGAAACGTCGGGGCTGTATTCCTGATAGGGAACCAGGGAGTAGACCTGCCAGGCGCTGATGGCGTTCATGCGGCAGCGGTTCAGGGCGTCGGCGCTCACTTCGCTCCACACGTTCAGCAGGAAGAACAGGGTGCCCACCGGGTGTTTCTTGGACGCCAGGTCCACCAGTCCCACCTGTGAGGGGACATGGGCGCGGACGCTGGTGATCTCCAGGCGCAGAGTGGGGTATCTGCGCTCCAGCTCCGCCATCATGCCCCGCGCTTCCTGGAAGGGGTCGTCCTCGTGCCCCGCCGCGCTCCCGTCATACACCAGCAGCACCGTCAGGGCCACGTTCTCCTGAGGGTCCAGGAGATTGGTGGCGAGGGCGTCGAGGAACCCGGCGGTGGCCTCAGCGTGGGCGGGCATCAGGGGTAACAGCAGTTGCACCCGCGTGGCCTCGGTGACGTACGGCATAGGAAGGATCTCTACCAGGGACAGGGGGCGGAGCAGGGTCACGCGCTTGGTGATGACCCCGGCGCGCCCCTGGATGGTGGCAGCGTCCAGCAGGAGCTCCAGGATGTACTCGGTTCCCCGGGTGGGGTCAAAACGCCGGTACCCGTTCAGCAGCCGCAGCTTCCGGAATGATATCCAGGGCCGGCAGCGCAGATTAAGCTGCTCCATGGCTTCCTCCACCACCTGCTGCACGTCCAGCAGCCAGGGGCCCCGCAGGAGACACTTAGGGGCCCCGTCCGGGCAGGAGAAGGAGTGAGTCTCTGTGAAGTAATCCCAGGTCAGCAGATCAAAGCGGGAGGTGGGGCTGAAAGGCGGAGTCACACCCAGCGGCCACTGGCGCCCCTTGGCTGCTCCCTCCGGGGTGAGAACCGACAGGTTCCCGATCTCATTCTAAAGCACAAGAGAGAGAGAGAGAAATATTAGAAAGCAGCAAATCCAAGGGGACCGCAGGGGCAAGGAGCAACAGGAGAGGAAGAGGAGGGGGATGAGGAGCAACAGGAGAGGATGGGGAGCAACAGGAGAGGAAGAGGGGATGGGGAGCAACAGGAGAGGAAGGGGGGATGGGGAGCAACAGGAGAGGAAGGGAGGGGGGATGAGGAGCAACAGGAGAGGAAGGGAGGGGGGATGAGGAGCAACAGGAGAGGAAGGGAGGGGGGATGAGGAGCAACAGGAGAGGAAGGGAGGGGGGATGAGGAGCAACAGGAGAGGAAGGGAGGGGGGATGGGGAGCAACAGGAGAGGAAGGGGGGATGAGGAGCAACAGGAGAGGAAGGGAGGGGGGATGAGGAGCAACAGGAGAGGAAGGGAGGGGGGATGAGGAGCAACAGGAGAGGAAGGGAGGGGGGATGAGGAGCAACAGGAGAGGAAGGGAGGGGGGATGAGGAGCAACAGGAGAGGAAGGGGAGATGAGGAGCAACAGGAGAGGAAGAGGAGGGGGATGAGGAGCAACAGGAGAGGAAGAGGAGGGGGATGAGGAGCAACAGGAGAGGAAGAGGAGGGGGATGAGGAGCAACAGGAGAGGAAGAGGAGGGGGATGAGGAGCAACAGGAGAGGAAGGGAGGGGGGATGAGGAGCAACAGGAGAGGAAGGGAGGGGGGATGGGGAGCAACAGGAGAGGAAGGGAGGGGGGATGGGGAGCAACAGGAGAGGAAGGGAGGGGGGATGGGGAGCAACAGGAGAGGAAGGGAGGGGGGATGGGGAGCAACAGGAGAGGAAGGGAGGGGGGATGGGGAGCAACAGGAGAGGAAGGGAGGGGGGATGGGGAGCAACAGGAGAGGAAGGGAGGGGGGATGGGGAGCAACAGGAGAGGAAGGGAGGGGGGATGGGGAGCAACAGGAGAGGAAGGGAGGGGGGATGGGGAGCAACAGGAGAGGAAGGGAGGGGGGATGGGGAGCAACAGGAGAGGAAGGGAGGGGGGATGGGGAGCAACAGGAGAGGAAGGGAGGGGGATGGGGAGCAACAGGAGAGGAAGGGAGGGGGGATGGGGAGCAACAGGAGAGGAAGGGAGGGGGGATGGGGAGCAACAGGAGAGGAAGAGGAGGGGGATGGGGAGCAACAGGAGAGGAAGGGGAGATGAGGAGCAACAGGAGAGGAAGGGAGGGGGGATGGGGAGCAACAGGAGAGGAAGGGGAGATGAGGAGCAACAGGAGAGGAAGAGGAGGGGGATGGGGAGCAACAGGAGAAGAAGGGAGGGGGATGGGGAGCAACAGGAGAAGAAGGGAGGGGGATAAGGAGCCCCAGAAGAGGAAGAGGAGGGGGATAAGGAGCCCCAGAAGAGGAAGAGGAGGGGGATAAGGAGCCCCAGAAGAGGAAGAGGAGGGGGATAAGGAGCCCCAGAAGAGGAAGAGGAGGGGGATAAGGAGCCCCAGAAGAGGAAGAGGAGGGGGATAAGGAGCCCCAGAAGAGGAAGAGGAGGGGGATAAGGAGCCCCAGAAGAGGAAGAGGAGGGGGATAAGGAGCCCCAGAAGAGGAAGAGGAGGGGGATAAGGAGCCCCAGAAGAGGAAGAGGAGGGGGATAAGGAGCCCCAGAAGAGGAAGAGGAGGGGGATAAGGAGCCCCAGAAGAGGAAGAGGAGGGGGATAAGGAGCCCCAGAAGAGGAAGAGGAGGGGGATAAGGAGCCCCAGAAGAGGAGGGGAGGGGATAAGGAGCCCCAGAAGAGGAGGGGAGGGGATAAGGAGCCCCAGAAGAGGAGGGGAGGGGATAAGGAGCCCCAGAAGAGGAAGAGGAGGGGGATAAGGAGCCCCAGAAGAGGAAGAGGATAAGGAGCCCCAGAAGAGGAAGAGGATAAGGAGCCCCAGAAGAGGAAGAGGAGGGGGATAAGGAGCCCCAGAAGAGGAAGAGGAGGGGGATAAGGAGCCCCAGAAGAGGAAGAGGAGGGGGATAAGGAGCCCCAGAAGAGGAAGAGGAGGGGGATAAGGAGCCCCAGAAGAGGAAGAGGAGGGGGATAAGGAGCCCCAGAAGAGGAAGAGGAGGGGGATAAGGAGCCCCAGAAGAGGAAGAGGAGGGGGATAAGGAGCCCCAGAAGAGGAAGAGGAGGGGGATAAGGAGCCCCAGAAGAGGAAGAGGAGGGGGATAAGGAGCCCCAGAAGAGGAGGGGGGGGATAAGGAGCCCCAGAAGAGGAGGGGGGGGGATAAGGAGCCCCAGAAGAGGAGGGGAGGGGATAAGGAGCCCCAGAAGAGGAGGGGAGGGGATAAGGAGCCCCAGAAGAAGAGGGGAGGGAATACGGAGCCCCAGAAGAGGAGGGGAGGGGATAAAGGAGCCCCAGAAGAGGAGGGGAGGGGATAAAGGAGCCCCAGAAGAGGAGGGGAGGGGATAAAGGAGCCCCAGAAGAGGAGGGGGTAGAGATGAGGAGCACCAGGAGAGGAGGGGGTGAGGAGCACCAGGAGAGAAAGGGGAGGAGCACCAGGAGAGAAAGGGGAGGAGCACCAGGAGAGAAAGGGGAGGAGCACCAGGAGAGAAAGGGGAGGAGCACCAGGAGAGAAAGGGGAGGAGCACCAGGAGAGAAAGGGGAGGAGCACCAGGAGAGAAAGGGGAGGAGCACCAGGAGAGAAAGGGGAGGAGCACCAGGAGAGAAAGGGGAGGAGCACCAGGAGAGAAAGGGGAGGAGCACCAGGAGAGAAAGGGGAGGAGCACCAGGAGAGAAAGGGGAGGAGCACCAGGAGAGAAAGGGGAGGAGCACCAGGAGAGAAAGGGGAGGAGCACCTGCAGCTGCTGGATCTTGTGGTACGTCCTGTGTAGCCGCTCCTGGCTCAGTTTTTTCTGTAGTTTGTACATGAGGGTGGGGTCCCGCACTGAATGCACAGAGATGGCTCCGCCCAGCACCGCCCCCTCTAGCCTATCCACATCCAAATTCCTGGGGAGAGTATAGGAAGTATAACGTAATCCCTGCAAAGAGATTGGAGGGAGAGTTACTGCAGATTTTGCTGAGGGTGGTCCCAGCACCCATCTACCCCTCCCCTAACCCCACCCCCAACCACACAGCACCCTGACCAGCCTCTATATCTGCACCACACCCCGGCCCGCCCATCCTCTATTTTCTCCTCCATCCATTCCAGGCCGTCCAGAAGTACTTACAGATGGGGGTGTTCGCCCCTAGGGAGCGCTGACTGCAAGATTAAAAGATGTAGCTCCTCCCGGCCCCCTATAAAGGCAGCTGCCCGTCTATCCAGTCCCCAGTTCTTTATCTTGCAGTTGGTTGCATAAGAATGCTTTTCACTCTCTCTCAGAATTTTGGCAGCAGTGCGGGGCCCCCTAGCCTGTCGGCCGGCTGCAGGACCCTATTTCCTCGGATCTCTTCTGACCCATCCTTACCTCCCAGCATTGGCTGATAAAGGGGATCCGTGTACGGTAGGGTGAAACGCAGGAGTCTGGGGCATTCTGGCAGAGCACATGGCTCTGGGCCGCAGACTTTATTACAAAAAAGTAGTCTGCCACAGGCTTTATGGTAAGCCTGCTGGGGAACCACAGATAATACCATTTTGTGAATACTCACCTGTAAAATGGGTATTCTAAGTATGTCACACACCCCGCTTCAAAACATTCATTACATGTGGGTTATACTGACCTGTAGATGGCGATCTTGCAGAGATGTAAAGGAAAAAAAGAGAGCCCCTCCCGGTCCATAAATACCTGGGACCTCCCACTCATTACCCAGTATAAAGATAGCAGTAAGGTAAGGGACCAGGAAGAGCCAAATATAAGTCATAACAACGAAAAGTTCACCATATAAAAGGATCCAGAATACAAAAGGGCGGGTGAAGCGGGGTGTGTGACATACTTGTAATACCCATTTTACAGGTGAGTATTCACAAAATGGTATTATTCTAAGTATGTCACACACCCCGCTTCAAAACATTCATTACATGTGGGACATCCAATAGCAGTGTCCATAATGGGCGGGGATCCAAACAAGGCAATAAAGCACAACTTAAACCACTGCAGCCTGCAGAACTTTGCGGCCAAAAACAGCATCCGCTGAGGCCCGCACATCAACCTTGTAAAATTTGGAAAAAGTGTGAACAGAAGACCAAGTAGCAGCCATACAAACTTGCTCAACAGAGGCCTGGTGTTGAAAAGCCCAGGACGCCCCAACAGCACGAGTAGAATGAGCAGTAACACGAAAAGGGGGAACCTTCCCCTTGGCAGAGTAGGCCCCAACAACGGCCTGACGAATCCATTTACTAATGGAAGACTTGGCGGGCGCCAAACCTTTCCGGGCCCCGGAGAGCACCACAAAAAAAGCATCCGTCTTACGAAAGGAAGAAGTAACTACCAAATAGTACTTCACGCAGCGAACCACACCCAAGGAATGCAAGACCCTCTCCTTGTCATTGCTAGGCTTAGGAAACAAGGAGGGCAGAACAATGTCCTGATTAAGATGAAAGGCAGAAACCACCTTAGGAAGGAAATCCGTCTTGAAACGGAAAACAACCTTGTCCTGATGCCTCTCAAAGTATGGAGCCTGAATGGACAAAGCCGCCAACTCAGAGACACGCCGAACAGAAGTGATAGCAACCAAAAATGCCACCTTCTGCGTAAGCGAAGACAATGCAATATCATGCAAAGGCTCAAAAGGAGGACCCTGAAGAGCAGAAAGAACCAAATTCAAATCCCAAACTGGGAGCAACGGCTTCCTAGGAGGCCGCACATGCGTAACCCCCTGGAAAAAAAGTCTTAACCAAAAGGATAAAGAGCAAAAGACCTTTGAAAGAAAACCGCCAGGGCAGAAACCTGCCCCTTCAAAGTACTAAGCTGGAACCCCAAGTCCAGACCATGTTGAAGAAGAAACTCCAGAATTCTGGAAATAGAAAACACCCTACAAGGCAAGGCCCTGACCTCACACCAATCAATATAAGACCTCCAAGTCCTATAGTAGATGGTAGAGGAAGACCGCTTCCTAGCGCTAACAAGAGTCCGAATCACAGCATCGGAAAGACCTTCCTCCTTCAAGATGGAAGTTTCAGCAGCAACGCCGTCAAAGCCAGCGTTGGTAAATTGGGGTAAAGTAGTTGACCCTGGGTGAGCAGATCCGGCAGCAGGGGCAGATTCTCTGTCAACCTTACCACGTCTGCGAACCAAACCTGTCTTGGCCACCTTGGAGCCACCAGGATTGCTGACGCGCCCTCTAGGGCCAGCTTGCGCACCACTCTGCCCACCATGGGAAACGGAGGGAACAGGTACAGAAACCCCAGATCCCTCCAGTTCAGAGACAATCGCATCCACTGCCAGAGCCAGCGGATCCCGCGAGAGAGACACAAATTCCGGAAGCTTGTGATTGTGCCGAGAAGCAAAGAGGTCCACCCCTGGAGACCCCCACCTGAGGCAAATCGAGCGAAACACATTGGGGCTGAGAGACCATTCCCCCCGGCGAGATAAGAACCTGCTCAGAGAGTCCGCCTCTGTGTTCTCCACTCCCGGAATGTAAACTGCCGAAATGCACGGAACATGGCTCTCCGCCCAGGCCAGAATTAAAGACACTTCCCTGAGGGTACTCCTGCTGCGAGTCCCTCCCTGGTGATTGATGTAGGCGACCGCCGTCCGATTGTCCGACCAAACCTGAACCGGCAAGCCCTGTAACTGATGAGTCAAGTGAAACAGAACCAACCTGATGGCTCTCAGTTCCAGAACATCGATGGGCTCGTGAGCCTCCTGAGGCCCCCACAGACCCTGAAACTGACGATCCTTCCAGAAACCCCCCCCCCCCCCCCCCATCCTGACAGGCTGGCATCCGTGGTGACCGTTTCCCAACAAGGAGTCAGAAAAGATCTGCCCCTCAACAGATTGATTGGATCCAGATTGATTGGGAACGCCGAACCCGGTGAGTCATCAAGAAAGACTGATCCAACAACAGTGGAGACCTGTCCCAGGCCACCAACAGCTGGAGCGTCCTTGTGTGAAACTGAGCAAAAGGAACCGCCTCGAAGGAAGCCACCATCAATCCCACCAGCCTCATCCCCAGCCTGATGGCCGGACGAGGGATGGACAGGAGAAGCCGAGCCAACTCCTGAATCAAGAGAACCTTGGACTGAGGAAGAAACACCCTGGCCTGAGAAGTATCCAGAGACATTCCCAGAAAAGACACTACCCTGGACGGAGAAAGGGAGGACTTGGGGTAGTTGATCACCCAACCGAACCTCTCCAGAGTGTATACCACAGTCCTGGTGTCTAATTCCGCTTGGCTGAAGGAAGACGCCATAAAAGATCGTCAGATATGGCACGATGCGGATACCCTGGGCTCTGAGGAGAGCCATCACCCCTGCCAGCACCTTGGTGAAAGCCCTTGGAGCCGAGGTAAGACCGAAAGGAAGGGCCACAAGCTGAAAATGCCGATCTTCCACCACAAACCTTAGAAATCTCTGGTGCGCCGGAAAGATTGGAACATGCAGGTAAACATCCTTGATGTCTATGGACGTCATGAAGTCCCCCTGACGAAGAGAGTAGATGGCTAAACGCAGCACTTCCATGCGGAACTTCCGCGGATGGACGGACGAACCTGTTGAGGATCTTCAGATCCAGGATGGGCCTAACAGAGCCGTCCTTCTTGGGCACCGTGAACAGATTGGAATAAAAGCCCCGGCCCGAGGGAGGCACCGGGCAAATGACAGCCATATCCAGAAGATTTTTTACCGCCGCCCGGAGCCCCTGCCCGGCTAGAGGATCCGAAGGCACCCAAGACCTGAAGAATCTGGGAGGGGGCCGGAACTAGAACTCCAGCTTGTAGCCGGAAGACACCACTTCCCGGATCCATCTGTCCGAGACCTCCTGGTCCCAGACCTGGGAGAAGTGTCGCAGCCGTCCCCCCACCCACAAGGGTGAGGGCGCCCCCTCATTTTTGAGCTGGCTTGGCAGCGGCTTTGGGCTTAGAGCCCCAACTGTGACCTGGACGGGCACGTCCCCTGCCCCAGGAATCACCTCTGGATGAGGAGAAAGCCAATCCTCTGCCAGCTCTGGCCCCACGAAAGGAAGGGGTAAAGGAAGCCGCCCCCCGAAAGGAATGACGTTGCTTCCTGCGTTGAGAGAACTTACCGCCTTTGGCGACCAAATCCAATTTCTCTCCAAAGAGCTGCAACCCCACAAAGGGAAGAGCCGTAAGCGACTTTTTGGACACAAAATCAGCCACCCACTGGCGCAACCAAACCGAACGTCGAATAGCCACAAGCAAGGCCGACGTTCTGCCACACATCACCAATGTGTCATCCAAGGCGGCTAGTACAAATGACAAAACAATTCACACCGTTTAAGAGCAACGAACTAGCCGAATCTAGCCTGGAAGTAGTCAACAGGTCCCTAACAACCGACCTGGTAGCCACCACTAACAGCGCCGAAGCACAAACAGGCCACAAAGCCGACCCGACACTGGCAAAACCATGACAAGCCATCTGGTCAATGCGTTTATCCTCACCATCTTTAAGAGTGGAACAATCAAGAGAATTCAAAATAGCGGTGTTGGACAACCCCAAAACCGGGGCATCCACCTCGGGAGGAGAAGACCAACGCTTTACTGCATCCAACGGAAAAGGATATTTCTTATCCCAACCCGGAGGAACACCTGGGAGCCGAGTAGGCCTCTCCCATTCCTTAGTAATAATGCCATCAAAATGCTTTTGATTAGGAAATTCCAAGCGCGGCTTAGACTCCTCGAAAAACTCCCCCTTTTGCGGAGGAGCCACCTCAGGAAGAGAAATAGCCAGAACCTCAAACATCTGAGCCAGAACCTTAGGGGTATCCAAGGAATCCCCCAGCCCCCTCTCGGTATCAGCGCCAACAAACTGCTGATCGTCCGAATCATCCGACTCCTCAAATAGCTCCCATTCCTCTAGCGGGGAGTAATCGGACCAGTCCAGAGAATCAAACTCATCAAAGTCAACAGCCGGCGTGGCCGGAGACAAGTGCTTTCTCTTAGCCGGGGCCTTTCTGGCAACCGCGCTAGAAAATAATTTCTCAAGATTGGCGAATCTGGCACACACCTCAGATTGCGACTCCCCACCCATGACAACGTCAAACGGGGCACAGATCAGTCGGGGAGTGGTAGGAGAAGAAGTCTGCTGCGCACATGGTATACAAAGAAACACATCATCCCCCGTAAGGGATACCCCACACCCCATACACTGCCGGGATTGCCCCAAAGGGAGCCCAGGCCTAGTATCCGGGGACGCCTCCATATGGTGATCTTATAGGTAGTCGCAATGACCAAGGGAATTACGCATATAAGCAACCCGGGATGCCCCGTTAATGTCCCAAGTGGGAGGATTTACATATAAGCCCAATTTGAACCCAGGGACCCTAGGACCGGGAGAACCCCTTAATAAACAATGTAGGTCCACCTGGAAGACACAAATAGAAAAAGCCCATTCAGCATCACCAGCCTTCCTATGTGAAACATAACTTATATGCAATAGTAAAACACACACACACTTATATGCAATTAAGGAAGGCCCACAGGGCAACTCACAGCGCTGCTATGGCGTCCACAGAAGAGCCCACGATGCTGACAGGGGCAGAAGAGAGGAGAAGGGGGCGTGGCCAGCATGTCGCGCCCTGCTCCGCCCCCCCTCCTTCACACATCGCGGTTCCCAGCCAGTGGACGGGCTCCGCTGCAGCGCCAGCCGCACGGGGGCGGGCCGCGGCGTCGCGCCGAACGCCCAGCACCGCCCCCCTCAAACACCGCAGGGGAGGGGAGAAGCTCCCCCATGCTGTAATCGCCGCGGCGCCAGTCAGACAACACACACACTAAGCGGACAATAAAATTAAAATGACAGTTGAAGACATACAATCAGACAGACATTGCGGGAGACGGGTCGCCCCCCTCTAAGGAGAAGGGCATCCGGAGAGGGGAGAAAACCACCAGGGTGGAAGGCCAAGGGACAGGGCATCCCAAAACCGGGGTCACCAACCCGATTAACCGCCTACCCTTTAGTATAGGGTCTCACGGTGGAGCATTAGCTCCTAAGCACCCAGGGTGCCACGCTACCCTCGCCCCGGACCAGCAGCCTAGGCTGGGAGGCAGGGTAAATAGAAAAGGGATCCGGGCGGTAATAGAAAAAATAACGAGCCGGGGGTCATCCCGGGCTACCTGAAATCTCCCTGTGCAAGGAGGAGACATCATCTTCTGACTTGCTCGCCGTCTGCAGAGATGAAAGACTGGGGAATGAGTGGGAGGTCCCAGGTATTTATGGACCGGGAGGGGCTCTCTTTTTTCCTTTACATCTCTGCAAGATCGCCATCTACAGGTCAGTATAACCCACATGTAATGAATGTTTTGAAGCGGGGTGTGTGACATACTTAGAATATATGCCCTCCCTTCTCCCACATGCTTTATTAGTTGTGTAGTGTATGTTTTGTTATCCATCCATTCCAGGCCCTTGTGGTTCATTATGTCCTGCTTGCCTGTTATGGTGATTGAACCATTTTGTTCATAGGACACTAGTTATACAAGTTTTTAGTTTTGATTCGAGAGAATACAAGCGGAGGCTATGTGAGGTAACATGGTCTCCTATTTTCTGTTTGGACCTCCCGGCCTGCCTCTTCTATTGAGTACTGCTTTAAAACTAATGGGGAATGATAGAGGGGCAGCTGCCTTTATAGGGGGCCAGGAGGAGCTACATCTTTTGATCTTGCAGTCAGCGCCCCCTAGGGGCGAACACCCATCTGTAAGTACTTCTGGACGGCCTGGAATGGATGGATAACAAAACCAATTCTACAGGTGAGTTTCACAGAATTGTATTATCTGCACCATACCCACTCCTCATATCTGCACCACTTGTGGCCCCGCCCATCCTTCATATCTGCACCACCCCGTGGCCCCGCCCATCCTTCATATCTGCACCACCTGTGGCCCCGCCCATCCTTCATATCTGCACCACCCCGTGGCCCCGCCCATCCTCCATATCTGCACCACCCCGTGGCCCCGCCCATCCTCCATATCTGCACCACACCCCACCCCCACATCTGCTCCTAGTTAAATCCCCTCCTAATAAAACCCCTCTGGTGGGAGTGGTTGGGGCAGGAAGGGGTGGAGCCATACCTGGTAGTGGGAGGTACACGGGATGCCCAGCGTGTCCTGCAGGCAGCGGCCCAGCCATTCGTCGCCCCGGGAGCTGAGGATATCTGAGCGGCAGAAATCCAGGTGTGGCCCCAGACGCAGGAGAAGGGCCCTGGAGAGCAGGAACCCCGCACCCCCGCTGCAGTACCTCCAGCTTTCCTGTCCCCCAATAAACTCCATGGGCTGGCCCAGGTAGGCGGGGGGCCCGGGGCTCAGGCGGGCCAGCAGCTCCTCCAGCCGGTAGCCATTGGTGTAGGAGTTGTCCTGGGACAGGAAGTACCAGTCGTAAGTGGACAGGAAGTGCTGCTGCAGGTGGCGCAGGGCGTGGTACATGAGCCAGGCCGGCCGCTCGTCGCCCACGGCAACCACCTCCATCCCGGCCAGAGCCTTGGAGCCCCGGGCCCCGCTGAAGAACACCAAGCGCCCGACGTGAGGGGACAGCGTCTGGTTCACGGCCACGGCCAGAGAGTTCAGGGTGGAGCGCGACGACAGCACCGCCCCCGCCAGCCGCTCGCGGAAGCCCAGCTCTGATTGGATGAAGCGAGTCCTGTGGGAGGAGACACAAGAGGAGATCACCGGGGGGTTATCAAGGCACAAGGGGATGATGGGTAATGGCACATGCTGGGCCCTCACCTGAACACCTTCCTGTGTGGCGGGTGCGCACGCCGCCTGTACGGCACCACTCGGGGTTCCACGTCCTTCATGAGGGGGTGGGTGTGGCCCCCGGGGCCCCCGGCTCCGCTCACACAGGGCCCCTCCGTGTCCGCCATCCAGGAGACCTGCAGGAGGCTCAGGCTGCAGCCCAGCGACAGGCCCAGGATGAAGGGCAGCGCCGGCTGCAGGAGCCCGAGCAGGGCTGGGTAGAGCCGCGCCCCCGCCATCCTGCAGGGAGACACATCATTATTAGAGCGCCCGCATAGGCCACCGCGTCGTACAATGCAGCCCAGCGACAGGCCCAGGATGAAGGGGAGCGCTGGCTGCAGGAGCCCGAGCAGGGCTGGGTAGAGCCGCGCCCCCCGCCATCCTGCGGGGAGGAGGGACATGTCATTATTAGAGCGCCCGCATAGGCCACCGCGTCGTACAATGCAGCCCAGCGACAGGCCCAGGATGAAGGGCAGCGCCGGCTGCAGGAGCCCGAGCAGGGCTGGGTAGAGCCGCTCCCCCGCCATCCTGCAGGGAGACACATCATTATTAGAGCGCCCGCATAGGCCACCGCGTCGTACAATGCAGCCCTGCGACAGGCCCAGGATGAAGGGGAGCGCTGGCTGCAGGAGCCCGAGCAGGGCTGGGTAGAGCCGCGCCCCCCGCCATCCTGCGGGGAGGAGGGGCATGTCATTATTAGAGCGCCCGCATAGGCCGCGTCATACAATGTAGACAATGCAACAATGTCCCTGGGGCATCCCGATCGCACGCAAACTACTTCCCTTTCTGCCAGTCCCTCGCAGGCCGCACACCCGCTGGGAACGCCCCCACCAACACAAGAGCCCTGGGAACAGTGGAAAGGTGAGTGTAGGGGGGGATCCCGGGGCTACACACAGCAAGGCGGGATGCCCCCCATCAGGGGCCAGTCACCACTATAACCAGGTCCTGATGATTGGTCCACTAAAGCGGAACTAGAATGGGAGGGATGCCCCCAGATTGTCTATAGGGACTCACCATTCCCCGGTAACACAGTGCACGTGCGGGCTCTGGTCCTCTGTGGCCATCAGCGCACTCTGAGCCACTGGCCTTAGAAAACGTGATGTCAGCAGCTCCGAGCCCACTGATTGGATGAGCAGCCGCACATGCACCATAGGACCGGGAAGCGGCGGATGTGGCCACCAGTGCACTCTGAGCCACTGGCCTTAGACAACGTGACATCAGTGGCTCCGAGCCCAGTGATTGGATGAGAGGCCGCACATGCGCCATAGGACCGGGAAGCAGTAAGTTGCACTCGCTGATCTGGGGGTGTCACACAGCGAGGCCCCGATTGGGGACCAAAACCCAGGATAGTGAAAATACTGGGCTTTGGGCCACTTTAAGAGGCTGTGCAGGCTCAGCACAGTGAATGGAGCTGCACTCTCTGCACTGTGACCACGCCCCCTAATCCTCATTGGCTGCCTGTTTCCACACCCACCTGCGGGAAACACGTGTGACATCATCAGGTAACCCCACATACTCAGCACATTATAGTCTTGTACAGCCCACTGAGGATGGCAGAGCTATATGACACCACTCACTACAACTTACCTGCCCGCCTGGAATTGCCGGGGCTCCTACTGACTGCACCGGGGCTCCCGGGACTCTGCCCGCCACTGCTCGCCCCGATACTGCCAATAAAGCTTGTTCAAAGCTAAGGAAGGAAAGGCAAACCATAGAGAGGAGGAGAACAGAGCGGCCAATCACAGAGGAGGAGAACAAAGCGGCCAACCATAGAGAGGAGAATGGGAACAGAGCGTCCAACCATAGAGAAGAGGAGGGGAACAAAGCGGCGAACCATAGAGAGGAGGAGGGGAATAGAGCGGCCAACCTTAGAGAGGAGGTAGGGAACAGAGCAGCCAACCATAGAGAAGAGAGGAAGATCATGTGACCAGTCAGAGGTGTCAAGGAGGGTGCAGGCAGCACGTGGTGCTGCTTTGAGGCTTGTGATTGGCTGGAGAGGATATGAGCACATGCTGTTGCTCAGAACACCCCCCTGATTTGGGATGCCTCGCTGTGTAAAACCCTCCATATTAACCCTTATATTAACCTGGTTCTACAGCTCATGTGTCGGTTCTCGACCAATCACAAAGTGGGGTATCCCGTCAGGATGCCCTGGGGGGCGAGGAACCACCCAGGACAGTGAAAATCTTGGGTTTTGCTGCTGGCCATACCCCAGGGCTTTCCGAATCGGGATGTCCCGCAGGTTTCCGGGGGGGGGGGGGGGGGGGTGGTCTACAGAGCAGGGAATCCCAAACTGCGAAACTGCAGCAGCCGCCCTGGGGTGTAAAGGATTCCAGGGCTGGCTGCTGTGTGAAACCTTGCAGGGCACCTGTAAACGCCTTTCCCTGCTCCAGCGGCACATGCGCGGTCTCTCATCCAATCAGAGCGGACTTCCATGACTGTGTCATTCAGCAAACAGCTCTCATTGTTGCTGGATCCCCGGCGTGTGTGTGCGCTCCCGTCATTCCAGCTGGCTCCTGGGGGCCCGCATCCTGGGGATGCTCCCGCTCCTGGGGGCCCGCGTCCTGGGGATGCACCCGCTCCCGTCATTCCGGCTGGGGGCCCGTGTCCTGGGGATGCCCCTGCTCCCGTCATGCCGGCTGGGGGCCCGTGTCCTGGGGATGCCCCCGCTCCCGTCATTCCGGATGGTGGCCTGCGTCCTGGGGATGCTCCCGCTCCTGGGGGCCCGCGTCCTGGGGATGCCCCCGCTCCCGTCATTCCGGATGGTGGCCTGCGTCCTGGGGATGCCCCCGCTCCCGTCATTCCGGCTGGGGGCCCGCGTCCTGGGGATGCTCCCGCTCCTGGGGGCCCGCGTCCTGGGGATGCTCCCGTCATGCCGGCTGGGGGCCCGCGTCCTGGGGATGCTCCCGTCATGCCGGCTGGGGGCCCGTGTCCTGGGGATGCACCCGCTCCTGGGGGCCCGCGTCCTGGGGATGCTCCCGCTCTTGGGGGCCCGCGTCCTGGGGATGCTCCCGTCATGCCGGCTGGGGGCCCGTGTCCTGGGGATGCTCCCGTCATGCCAGCTGGGGGCCCGCGTCCTGGGGATGCTCCCGTCATGCCGGCTGGGGGCCCGTGTCCTGGGGATGCACCCGCTCCCTATTGCCAGGCTTTGTGTCTGCACAGAGTCGTGTGCTGATCATTAATATGCGCGGCCTACGGAGCTGATTGGATGAGAGCCACACATGTGTCATGTGACCGGGAAAAGGTGAGTTCTCATGGGAAATCTGGGGGGGCATCCTGAATCCAGGGCTTTGTTCCAATCACCGGTCTGGCCCACCCTGGATTCTAAAAAAAACTCCAGGGCCGGCTGACTAGGTGCCTCTGAGGCATCCAAATTAGGGATGCCCCTCTGTGTGACCCACCTTTCCGCTAGTCCCTGGCATCCCCAGCAAACCCGCAGCCAGTCATTCAGATGGGGGGGGGTGTGCACTCCGGGATCCCCCGCCCGCCCTATGAACCCACGCTCGTCCAATGTGCATGACCACGCCTGGCTCAGAGCGCTCCCACGCATGCACTGTGGAAAGGCGAGTTAAAGAAGAGGAACAAAACCCAGGGCATCTCCAGGGCCGGCTGCTGGTGCATTGTGATTTGGGACGCCCCGCTGGGATGGGAGCACGCATGCCGCTGGGGAAAGGTGAGTTGAGGTCTTCAGGCAGGTTCCAGGGCTGGCTGCTGACCTTCCCTGGTGCCTTCAGATTTGGGATGCCCCGCTGTGTGAATTCCCCAGATCAGCCATTGGGATGGGCTGGGCTGGGCTGGGGTGGGAGCGTGCCCACCGCTGGGGATGCCCCGCCCACTCTCTCTCCCCATTAGAGTCATTGCTGAGGGATGTGAACTCGGCAAACAGCTCTGATTGGACGAGAAGGACCTGGGAAAATTTCTAGTAACGGGTGCACCAGACAATACCACTGAATATAAACATGTGCTCACTCACATGAACCTAACAAGACTGAAGTGCCCGTGTCCAATTACACACCTTTCTTCAAAAAGGAGCACCAATATCAATATGGATACAAAATTCTTTATTATGAAAAAGGAGATACTATTAAAATACACAAAAACACAATAATCTCACAATAATATTCATGAAAAACCCCCTAAGGGGAACAATGCATCAAAAGACCCTATGTGCGCTTATTAGATCCTATTATAACAGTTATTTTATGCCGGCATAAGAATTATATGTGTAAACCCTCAAAGTGTACAGCCTCTAATAAATATCAACTCTTAACAACACCTCATATGTGAAAATGAATAAAAACTAAATTCCACAGAAAATATATTGGCAGACTCGCCCAGTTCAAACAGTTATAAGTGAATGGAAACAATAAAGATATACTCGTGCGTGCACGTGTGCGTGCTAAATGACACCAGCAAACCTGAATATTCAAAAATAAAGAATGGCACATAGAGTCAGCATCACAGGGTCATCAAATATAAATCACCGCGCCCGCAACTCCCATGTTGCTTCAAGGTGAGGGACCTGGGAAAAGGTGAGTTATATGGGGCAATCTGGGGGCATCCCGATCCAGGATAGTGACATTCACAGGTTCATTGGTTCAATTGGTACGGGGTATTCCTTGGCTGTGCGCTCTCCCGCCCCCTGCGTCACAGTGCGGGGGACCCCGTGTGTCAGCTTACAGAAAGGTGGGTGGGGCTTATTTCCAGTGACAGAGCTCCCACCCCTGCGTCACAGTGCGGGGGACCCTGAGTCAGCTTACAGAAAGGTGGGCGGGGCTGAAATGAAGGGTGGGGCTTATTTCCAGCGACGAAGCTCCCGCCCCTGCGTCACAGTGCGGGGGACCCTGTGTGTCAGCTTACAGAAAGGTGGGCGGGGCTTATTTCCAGGCTTTCTGTCATTTAGGGCCATTGTACGTTTCCACACATATAGGCAGGGCCGGCTCTAGGGTTTTGTGGGCCCTTGGGTGGCAGGGTCTCAGGGGGCCCCCTTCTCCAGTCCCATGGCAGGGTATCCCCTACACTGTCCACAGTTCTCCTGCTCTGTGTGCGTGCTCGCCCCTCTATTCCTGTGGGTGGGGGCGTGCACAGAGTGGGGGGGGGGAGCTGCTCTGTGCATCAGATCCAAGATGGCCGCATCCATCACTATGTCATTCCTCAAATGGCTCTTATGGGCTAGAAT